>JAVSCE010013315.1:0-33416 GCA_032199065.1 Smutsia gigantea
TAGTTATTACCAAAAGCCATATATATAGATACAGATAGAGACAGAGACAGAGATAGAGATACAGATACAAATATAGATGTTATATAGAAATATATATATATTACATGTGTATATATATTGTATATAAGTATTATGTGGATATGTATATATGTGATACTCTTAAGCATTTGCCTTCCTTGAAGAATTTTAAAGTAATTTACTTTTAAAAGTGGCATTGTAGCAGAGAAGTCAGTACATTGATGGTGTGTTGTTTCAAGAAGTTAGATGCCTTCCTCTTCTTGCCATATAGGACAGTGTCATAATGTATTTATTCATTCATCCCTTTATCCATTTCAAACACATTCAAAAGCATTCATTAACCAATAGTGAATAATAATTGCTCTGTCTACTGAAAGCTAAGAAACCACCTTCTTGAAGTGAATGCCTATTCAGAGAAGATAAAACGGGCCAACATTTAAATTTGTGTTTCATAAGCATGCAGTGGGAATTGAAAACAACTCCAGTAACTAACTAGTTTAACCTTAAAGATGATCCAATTAAACTATTAAAATGTGCTTTTTAATTTGATCCCAAAGCAAAGCTATTCTGTGTCAGTTATGGTAACTCCTATTTTATATTTAATTCAATCATTGTTCTCACTGGTTTGTTACATTGACCTGGCCCTGTTCAATACTCCTGCTCCATCATTTCTTTTTCTGTTATTTTTCAGAACATTTATTTTCTGGAAGAGTAAAATGTATCTGACTTTCCAATATAAAAAAAACCTCTGGAAGTTGGTTATGGGTTGTGGCATAATAGATGTTGAGAAATATTTATTTAATAAATCATTGATTTAGTTGTCTATGCATTCGGATGCTAATTTTCTGTTCTCTAATTAAGACTAATAAGCCTCTTTCCAGATATTCATATATTCAAATACTGATTTATGCTAATTATGGTTCTGGTTTAATTTGTCCCCTTCCCACTGAAATACACTGCACTTTCTGAGGTAATCTTAAATTTCTTAAGTTGTAATCAATTCTTCTAGTTTTTAATTACTTTCTTTGCCCCAAAGTGGAAGTCTTGTTTCTGAAAATGATGTATTATGCTGGAATATGCTTTATCAGTGTTTTCAAGTTTAATTAAAGTAGAGAATTCCAGGAAAATTCTTTTGACAAAGCATATTTGTAAAACATAATGACATTTGAAGCCACTACAAAACAAATTTCTTTCTGAGATCTTTGATTCCAAGGATTCTATTGTTTTTCATTTTATTTTGTTTTAAGTCAGTTTATTTATTTTGAAACCTAGTTTGACTTAATACATGAATGTAATATTAAACTAAAACAATCATAAATATCCACAATATTTAAACTATGTAACTTAAAATTTGTGATGATCATATTACTTCTTATAATTCTAATATTTCATCTATTTTATGAATATAAACTATTACAAATTACATTGTTTTTTTTTTGATAGTAAGATACATTTATGCATTTTTTTCAGATAAAAAATATTTTCCCCCACTTCCGGAAAGATGACGGTGTGAGCAGGGCGGCAGAAATCTCCTCCCAACACTAAATTTATCTACGAAAACACCGAAAATACATCTATTCCTAAAAGAGAGACGAGAATACACAGGAAAGCGCACAGCGTGCAGCTACACCCGAGAGGACTTGGCACCCCAAGAGGCGGGTAAGATACGGAGCCGCGACCCGGCGGGACCCGAGCCCTCCCCCACCCCAGCGCACCGGCGGGAGGAGAGGATTCAGAGCCGGGAGGGAGTGGAAGTACACCCCGCGAAGTAGCCAGCCCCAGTGATCTGCGCGGGGAGCGCTGACCCACATTGCGCAGTGCAGCAGAGATTGGAGAGACAGAGGGGCAGGATCTGAGCGGGGAACGCGCCAGGGGGCTTGCAGCCGGCTCCAGGAAGGAAAAAAAAAAGGGCGCGCTTTCCTCAGCGGTCTTAAAGAGACAGGAGCCCAGCGGAGGAGCCGGATCACCCAAGCACACTCAGCCCAGCAGGCTGGGAGTCCTGGGGAGTTTCAGACGCCTTAGCTGGCGACTGAGGAAGCGTAGCCATACTTAACACTTCTCACTGAGATCAACAGCCTCCTATTCGTTCCCACCCCTGCCAGAGCGATAAAGGGCCCTGCAGAGCAGCACAGTCACACCTGTGGAATAGTGGGGCAATAGCGCCACCTAGAGCATTCCCACAGAATCTACGTCCGGTGGGCATTTTTTTTTGTTTTTTTGTTTTGTTTTCTGTTTTGTTTTTGTTTTTTCTTTTTTTCTTTCTTTCTTTTTTTTCTTTTTTTCTCTTTTTTTTTCTTCTCTTTTTAAAGTCTTAAAGAGCCCAGCTGACATACGTGGCAACTATCAGTGACCAATTATATAGCCATGAAAAGACAGAGGAATATGGTTCAGACCAAAATCAACTAGACAACCCCAGAGAGGGAGTCTGAAGGGATGGAAATGCACAGCCTCCCTGAAAAAGAATTCAGAATAAAAGTCATAACCATGCTGATGGACCTACAGAGAAATGTGCAAGAGCTGAGGGAGGAAGTGAGAGAACTGAGGAAAGACAATACAGAAATCAGACAAGCGATCGACGGGCTTAACAGCAGAATGGATGAGATGCTAGAGACTGTTAATGGAATAGAAAACAGAGAACAGGAGTACAGAGCAGCTGAGGCAGAGAGAGATAAAAGGATTTCTAGGAATGAAAGAATATTAAGAGAACTGTGTGACCAATCCAAACGGAACAACATTCGCATTATAGGAGTACCAGAGGAAAAAAAAAAAAAAAAAGGGATAGAAAGTGTCTTTGAAGAAATAATTGCTGAAAACGTTCCCTCGCTGGGGAAGGAAGTAGTCTCGCAGTCCACCGAAGCTCATAGATCTCCCCACACAAGGGACCCAAGGAAGACAACACCAAGACACATAATAATTAAGATGGCAAAGATCAAAGATAAAGACAAGGTATTAAAGGCAGCTAGAGAGAGAAAAAAAGATCACCTACAAAGGAAAACCCATCAGACTATCATCAGACTTCTCAACAGAAACCTTACAGGCCAGAAGAGAATGGCATGATATATTTAACGTTATGAAACAGAAGGGCCTCGAACCAAGAATATTGTATCCAGCACGACTATCATTTAAATATGATGGAGGGATTAAACAATTTCCAGATAAACGAAAGTTAAGAGAGTTTGTCTCTCATAAACCACCACTACAGGATATCTTAAATGGACTGCTCTAGAGGGAAGCACACCTAAGGCTAAAAAGATGTCACCAGAGAAAAAAAAATCATAGCAAAGAAAGCAGACCATCCAAATACCAACTAAAGGCAAAGAATAAAACATCTATTATAGAAAGAATGGAGGAGGAGGAATAAGAAGGGAGAGAAAGAAAGAAACATCAGACTGTGTTTACAATAACTTAACAAGAAAGTTAAGTTAGATTGTTAGATAGTAAAGAAGCAACCCTTGAACCCTTGGTAACCACGAATCTAAAGCCAGCAATGGCAATAAGTACATACCTATCAATAATCACCCTAAATGTAAATGGACTGAATGCACCAATCAAAAGACACAGAGTAACAGAATGGATAAAAAAGCAAGACCCATCTATATGCTGCCTACAAGAAACTCACCTCAAATCCAAAGATATACATAGACTAAAAGTGAAGGGATGGAAAAAGATATTTCATGCAAACAACAAAGAGAAAAAAGCAGGTGTTGCAGTACTTGTATCAGACAAAATAGACTTCAAAACGAAGAAAGTAGCAAAAGATAAAGAAGGACATTACATAATGATAAAGGGGTCAGTCCAACAAGAAGATATAACCATTATAAATATATATGCACCCAACACAGGAGCGCCAGCATATGTGAGACAAATACTAACAGAATTAAAGGAGGAAATAGACAGCAATGCATTCATCTTAGGAGACTTCAACACACCACTCACTCCAGAGGACAGATCAACCAGACAGAAAATAAGTAAAGACACAGAGGCACTGAACAACACACTGAACAGATGGACCTAACAGACATCTACAGAACTCTACACCCAAAAGCAACAGGATACACATTCTTCTCAAGTGCACATGGAACATTTTCCAGAATAGACCACATACTAGGCCACAAAAAGAACCTCAGTAATTTCAAAAATATTGAAATCCTACCAACCAACTTCTCAGATCACCAAGGTATAAAACTAGAAATAAATTTTAGAAAGAAATCAAAAAGGCTCACAAATACATGGAGACTTAACAACACTCTCCTAATTAATCAATGGGTTAACGACCAAATCAAAACAGAAATCAAAGAATATATGGAGACTAATGACAACAACAACACAAAGCCACAACTTCTGTGGGACGCAGCAAAGGCAGTTCTAAGAGGAAAGTATATTGCAATCCAGGCCTATTTAAAGAAGGAAGAACATTCCCAAATGAATAGTCTAAAGACACAATTACTGAAATTGGAAAAAGAAGAACAAATGAGGCCCAAAGTCACCAGAAGGAGGGACATAATAAAGATTAGAGAAGAAATAAATAAAATTGAGAAGAATAAAACAATAGAAAAAATCAATAAAACCAAGAGCTGGTTCTTTGAAAAAATAAACAAAATAGATAAACCCCTAGCCAGACTCATTAAGAGAAAAAGAGAATCTACACACATAAACACAATCAGAAATGAGAAAGGAAAAATCACGATGGACCCCACAGAAATACAAAGAATCATAAGAGAATATTATGAGAATCTATGTGCTAACAAGCTGGAAAACATAGGAGAAATGGACATCTTCTTAGAAAAATACAACCTTCCAAGACTGACCAAGCAAGAAACAGAAAAACTAAACAGACCAATCACCAGCGACGAAATCGAATTGGTAATCAAAAAACTACCCAAGAACAAAACCCCCGGGCCTGATGGATTCACCTCTGAATTCTACCAGACATATAGAGAAGAAATAACACCGATTCTCCTTAAAGTTTTCCAAAAAATAGAAGAGGAGGGAATACTTCCAAACTCATTCTATGAAGCCAGCATCACTCTAATACCAAAACCGGGCAAAGACCTCACCAAAAAAGAAAATTACAGACCAATATCCCTGATGAACGTAGATGCAAAAATACTCAACAAAATATTAGCAAACCGAATTCAAAAATACATCAAGAGGATCATACACCATGATCAAGTGGGATTCATCCCAGGGATGCAAGGATGGTACAACATTCGAAAATCCATCAACATCATCCACCACATCAACAAAAAGAAGAACAAAAACCACATGATCATCTCCATAGATGCTGAAAAAGCATTTGACAAAATTCAGCATCCATTCCTGATTAAAACTCTCAACAAAATGGGTATAGAGGGCAAGTACCTCAACATCATAAAGGCTATATATGACAAACCCACAGCTAACATCATACTTAACGGCGAGACGCTGAAAGCTTTTCATCTAAGATCGGGAACAAGACAGGGATGCCCACTCTCTCCACTGTTATTCAACATAGTACTGGAGGTCCTAGCCACGGCAATCAGACAAAACAAAGACATACAAGGCATCCAGATTGGTAAAGAAGAAGTCAAATTGTCACTATTTGCAGATGACATGATACTGTACATAAAAAACCCTAAAGACTCCATTCCAAAACTATTAGAACTAATATCTGAATTCAGCAAAGTTGCAGGATTCAAAATTAACACACAGAAATCTGTTGCTTTCCTATACACTAATGATGAACTAACAGAAAGAGAAATCAGAAAAACAATTCCATTCACAATTGCATCAAAAAGAATAAAATACCTAGGAATAAACCTAACGAAGGAAGTGAAAGACCTGTACTCTGAAAACTACAAGACACTCCTAAGAGAAATTAAAGAGGACACTAACAAATGGAAATGCATCCCATGCTCTTGGCTAGGAAGAATAAATATTGTCAAAATGGCTATACTACCTAAAGCAATCTACAGATTCAATGCAATCCCTATCAAACTACCAACAGCTTTCTTCAATGAACTGGAACAAATAATTCTAAAATTCATATGGAACCACAAAAGACCCGAATAGCCAAAGCAATCCTGAGAAGGAGGAATAAAACAGGGGGAATTACCCTCCCTGACTTCAAGCTCTACTACAAAGCCACAGTAATCAAGACAATTTGGTATTGGCACAAAAACAGACCCACAGACCAGTGGAACAGAATAGAAAATCCAAACATTAACCCAAACATATACAGTCAATTAATATTTGATAAAAGTGCCTTGGATATACAATGGGGGAGATGACAGCCTCTTCAGCAGCTGGTGTTGGAAAAACTGGACAGCTACATGTAAGAGAATGAAACTGGACTACTGTCTAGCCCCATACACAAAGGTAAACTCAAGGTGGATCAAAGACCTGAATGTAAGTCATGAAACCATAAAACTCTTAGAAAAAAACATAGGCAAAAATCTCTTGGACATAAACATGAGCAACTTCTTCATGAACATATCTCCCCGGGCAAGGGAAACAAAAGCAAAAATGAACAAGTGGGACTATATCAAGCTGCAAAGCTTCTGTACAGCAAAGGACACCATCAGTAGAACAAAAAGACATCCTACAGTATGGGAGAATATATTCATAAAAAACGTATCTGATAAAGGGTTGACATCCAAAATATATAAAGAACTCATGCACCTTAACAAACAGAAAGCAAATAATCCAATTAAGAAATGGGCAGAGGACATGAATAGACACTTCTCCAAAGAAGAAATTCAGATGGCCAACAGGCACATGAAAAGATGCTCCACATCGCTAATCATCAGAGAAATGCAGATTAAAACCACAATGAGATATCACCTCACACCAGTGAGGATGGCCAACATCCAAAGCACAAACAACAACAAATGTTGGCGAGGATGTGGAGAAAAGGGAACCCTCCTACACTGCTGGTGGGACTGCAAATTAGTTCAACCATTGTGGAAAGCAGTATGGAGGTTCCTCAAAAAACTCAAAATAGAAATACCATTTGACCCAGGAATTCCACTCCTAGGAATTTACCCTAAGAATGCAGCAGCCCAATTTGAAAAAGACAGATGCACCCCTATGTTTATTGCAGCACTATTTACAATAGCCAAGAAATGGAAGCAACCTAAGTGTCCATCAGTAGATGAATGGATAAAGAAGATGTGGTACATATACACAATGGAATATTATTCAGCCATAAGAAGAAAACAAATCCTACCATTTGCAACAACATGGATGGAGCTAGAGGGTATTATGCTCAGTGAAATAAGCCAAGCCGAAAAAGACAAGTATCAAATGATTTCACTCATATGTGGAGTATAAGAACAAAGAAAAAAACTGAAGGAACAAAACAGCAGCAGACTCGCAGAACCCAAGAACGGACTAATAGTTACCAAAGGGAAAGGGACTGGGGAAAATGGGCGGGAAGGGAGGGATAAGAGGGAAAAAGGGGCATTACGATTAGCAGATGTAATGTTGGGGGGGCACGGGGAGGGCAGTACAACTCAGAGAAGACAAGTAGTGATTCTATAGCATCTCACTACGCTGATGGACAGTGACTGTAATGGGGTTGGTGGGGGGGACCTGATGAAGGGGTAGTTTAATAATCGTAATATTGCACATGTAATTGTAAATTAATGATAATAAAATAAATTATATAAAAAAAAATAAATAAATAAATAAAAACCTAAAAAAAATATAATAAAAGGATTCTGTTTTGTTTCTATTTGGAAAGTCAGGGGGAAAAAAGTGGTGGAAACAGCGATTAGTCTCTTCATCAGCCAAGAGATGCCTCGAGAGTGAAGGACTGAGCATATACCATCCTGTATTTTTCAGGCTGAATTATTAAGAGGGTTTTAACTCTTTAACAGTGTCCTAGAAAAGAACTATCAACTATTGTACATTTTTCCAACTTGTGATGACTTGGTGCTGGCACTTGTTTGTAAAACCAAATCAATATAATAAGCAGGGATGTCCAGCGGTCTTTACTAAAAAAAAGGGCTCTGATTACTTTAGAAAATCAGGGATATTGAACCTGAACTGGTTATTAACATTTTATTAAAATATTTTAATCTGGTTAGGTGTGATAATGACACTTTATGTAGGAAAATCTCCCCCTGTTTTGGAGATGCACACTAAAGTACTTAATAGTTGAATAGTATTCTGTCTGGAATTTCCTTTCAAATACTTCAGCAAAAAAGAAAGGCGTAGATGGGCACAGATGAAACAAGTAGGACAGGCTGGTGCTGGTTGTTGAAGGTGAGTAGTGAGCATATGAAGTTCTTATAGTCTCCACTTTCATTTATATTCAATCATTTTTATAATGCAAAGTAAAAAACATTAAGTTCTATAGTCAAATAAGTTTGAGAAAGCCTAGCTTTAATAAAACTAAATCAAGCATGATTCTTTACCATGAGCTTTCTCAGGACCTTGTGTGTTAGTACCTATGTAAATCTTTTCATTCTTTTTCTTTGCAGAACATCTCAAAAGTCTGATGTTCTGCCATATATGCTAACATACTTTAGGAAATACTGGCCTACATTCTGCCTAACAACCAGTTTGGACTGAATTGCCTGCCCTGACCACTCTTGGACTCTGTGATCACAATGAGCAGCTTACCCTCTTCCCATCTCTCCATCCATTTGGGGGTTGGGCCGCCAAACACTGAGGTCGAGCTTTAGGAACAGCAGAAGGGCTGAGGGTCAGACCTCAGCTCGGCCACCCACTAGCTCTCTAATCTTGGATAAGTCACTTAACCTCTTTGCCCCTCAGTCCCTTCATGTATAAGATAGAGATGATCCTAGTACCTGTCAGGATTGTCATATGAATAAACGAGATAATGGCCATAATGCATTTTATACACTGCCCAGAACATGGTAAGTCCTCAATAAATCTGAGTTATTATTTCTATAATTCATTCTTTAAAGTCCAGCTTAGATTGTATCCTCTTTGTGAAGCCTTCAGGTTCTCCTTCACTTGGAATGAATTCCCTTTTCTTCTGAATTCCAGCGGTTTTATACCTCTTACGCTTGATTCATTGTGAATGCCTCGAGGGTAAGGACCAAGTCTTACTCAACTTCCAATTTCAGCGGCATTCTAACACAGGCCATCGAACCCAGAAGGATGAGAAAGGGCCCATCCAAGCAGATTCAACTCCCTTTAAGAAGCCCTTGAAATACCCATACAACAATATCATCTACACACTACTCAGCCACATCCAGCTGCAAGAGAGGCTGGGAAATGTGGTCTTCACTCCGTACCTCTCCTTAGTTAAGGCAATGTTCTATCTATCTGTGTATCTGCTGTGGTATCTGTCTTCTATGTATGTATGTACACATGAATCTTTCTATCTACCTATCTATCCACGTGACTGAGATGAAGCCAAAGGGTCAAGGCTAGTCCGGCAAAGAGACCATGGCCTAATCTCTGGTGAGTGGAAAGATTCTTACTGCCTTTAATATAGTGATTTCACAATAAGAAAACAACAGCTTCCTGAAGTTATAAGCATCACTGGGTCTTTGTCACATTAGGAAAAATCTTTTGTACTGACACACTTGAATACTATTTAGACAAACACCTTCGCTTCAAGGGAAACATAACATGAGTGTCTCTGTGGCAGTAACATCCCCACTGAGGCACAGCGAGCACACGCAGAGCATTTTGACAGGAAAACATGCAGATGTTTACTTTGGCAATAGCCAGATTTCAGTTATTACTTCTCAGGTCTAAGCTACATAGTCATACATCTTCTAAAGGAACATGGAGGCAGCAGTATGAAACCCAGATTTCATCAAATTATACCAGTTTCTTTAGCATGAGCAAAGCACTTTGCCAATTCATAAGCATCTTTTCATTTGATTTCCCTGATGTGATATGTGAATGAGAAATCAGGTTAATCCAGTAGTGAGGTTATGCAAATAACAGAGACCCAATCTGAATAAGCTTTGGGTAAAGCTTTATTGAGTATCTTTTCTTTTCTAGTTGAGGTAGAAAGGAGTTAATACAGTCAAGAACACACAACTCTTCAATGCCCAGGGATAGCTAACTAATTCATGGAGAATAACAAAAAATCCAGATGATCTAAAACCATCATACTGATTTCACTTTCTCCTTTGATAAAATGTCACCCAATTGGCAAATGAGGATAAACAATGATTACACGTCTATTTTCCCTTTTCCCCCCAGTCCCTTATCACTCAGGACATTTTTTTGTAATGAAATTAAGAAAAAATTTAATTGAGTACTTTATATATAATGTAAGAAAGACGAACATACAAGGGCACAGCTCTCACTGAGTTTGGTTTATAATCCAGTTGGCTTTATTTGTGCTTTTGTTATTTTATTTTATTTTTTATTAAAATATAGTTTATATACAATATTATATTGGTTTCAGTTTACAACACAGTGATTTGAAAATTACATACATCACTAAACACTCACCATGAAAAGCATAGTTACCATCTCTCAACATACAAAGATACAATATTTCTGACTGTATTCCTCATGCTGTACATCCACCCACATGACTAATTTATTTTATAATTGGAAGTTTGTATCTCTTTGTCCCCTTCACCTGTTTCACCCATCCCATCACTCCCATTAAAGGACTCTATGGCAACCACCAGTCTCTTTGTGTTTATGAGTCTATTTCTGTTAGTTTTTCTTTACTTTTAACCCAAATGGTGGCATGCTGTATAATTACTGTGTACTTTCATTTTTTACTTATAAAAAAGTTTACTTTAAAAAAAATCTCTTTATTGTGGAAAGGGTTTCATATTAATATAAAGAAAAATATGGAATATATAGGAATATGGAATATTCCTACAGTAGGAATATGGAACAGTACATATATAGGAATATGGAATTCAGTAGAATTGAACCACCTCACTCTTTTTTTTAACAACTATTTCTTTGTATGAAAATGCCGTAATTTACTTCACCCGTCTCTAAATGGTGCACATTAAATCTTTTGATGTTACAAATAATGCCATAATGAATAACCATACATTTTCTATTTCCCAGCTAGGCAAATACAGCTGTAAGATAAATACCTAAAAGTTGAAATGTTTACTCCATAAACACTCATATATATACTGTATTTGGCCCTTTACTGTTGAGTGCCCTCACCAAGAGAGGAAATTACCAAGTGTTGTGAATTTTTCCAATTGGAAAGGTAAAAAACACCACCTTGTACTTTTAGTTTGCATTTGTTTTATTTATAAATGAGAGCAAGCACTTTTCACAAGTTGAAGCAGGTATTTAGGTCTATTTCTGGATTCTGTTGCATTGATCTGTCTCTTTATTTGTTTTTTTCAGAATAAGGATGACTCTTAATTGAAAAAGAGGGTAGAAGGTACAACTGAGCTCTACCACTGATTAGCTAGCTTGAATGAATTCCTTAATCTCTTTGAATTTATCTTCTCTATCTATCAAACAAGAGTGCTAGATATGATGAGTTCATTTATTCCGTGTATGTTTGTTGAGTGTTGTGCTCTGTGCTAGGGATGCAAAGGAGAGCCAAGCAAATGCTGTCCCTGCTCTCGTGGAGTTTACAGTCAGTGCAGGGAGGGGACAGCCACTATTCCAACCCTGACTAGATCAGCAAGAGTCCCTAGCAAAGGATATTTAGGAGAAGCTGGGGGGGAAGAAGCAGGCAGAGGGCCACTGAGATTTCCTTTGGAAGAACGTGACATGGAAACAGATCTGCTGGGAAAGGAGCTGGACAGGTGAAGCCAGGGTGGGGGAGGAGAAGAAGAATTTTCCAGATAAACTTTCAGGCATACGAGGACTTGGCATGAAGAAAGAACTCTCTACTGTAGCTGGAGGTAGAAATTTAATGGGGAAGTGGTAGGAGATGAGAGAGGCTAAAGACGTAGACAGAAACCAATCCATGCTGTCTTGGATAAATATTTGGGTCTTCGTCCTAACTGCTTGTCTTCCCTTATACTTCTAGGAAGCAAAGTCTGACTTCAAGACTAAAGCAGTGGCACTTTATTGGGAGGTGAAAGCCCAGGACAGTGGGAGTGAGAGAAATGGGAGGTGAGGCAAGGAAAGATGTGAAGCAAGGCACAGCTGTGTTATCACTCTCGTCACTATGTCACAGATTGCTACAGCTGCAAAGAAGCACAGCTGATCAATTACCAGGTGTGTTCTTTCAACACACAGAATTTCTCCAGCAAGCTTACAAGGAAAACTGTCTCAGAGCAATTCTTAGTAGGGAAAAGCGGGGGGTTATTTATCTGCCTAGTATCCTCCTGTCCTCCAATGCCCATCGTTCGTGTTTCACTCTACAGAAAGCTAACTCCCCTGTGCTTCCAGAGAGCATCACCCAGCCCCTCAGGGGTCAGGCCCAAGGTGTGGCATTTCATCCAAGCCTGCAACTTAAGGTGTGCGTGGAACACCAATCAAGAGAAAGAGGGTGCAGTCAAGGGAATTTAAGAAGCACACAGAATTTGTGTCCAACATACCATTAAAGGACTCTATGCAAGAGAATGACATGATCTGGCAACACTGTAGAGAATAGCTTAGAGAGGGCTAGGAATAGATGTGCAGAGACGAGCTGGGGAGCTATTGCAATGGTCCAGAAGAGAGCAGAGGTGTCTAGGGCTGGGGTGGGGGATACAGAAATAGAGAGAAGGGAATAGATATGAGAAATCTTAGGAGGCAAAATTACCAGGGCTAAAGGAATGGATGGAACTGAGAAATAGGGAAAGGTATCCAGGATGTCAGGTTTATGACCTGAGCAACCCAGTGGATGGTTACATCATTTGCTGAGATAGGAATGTGAGGTAGAGAACCAAGTTTGGGAGGAGAGATCCTGACCTGGGGTTTGGCCTTGTGCCTGTGAGAAACCCAGCTGGAGATTTTGAGTAGGCAAATGAATGTATGAGCCTGGTTATTGGAGCTTGTAGATATAGATGGCAGAAATGGAATACAGAGTGAGAAAGGGAAGCTCAAAAAATGTAAACCTTTAACAGCTCTGTGGAGAAGGATGGGCTTGGAAAGAAGAAAAAGATCAGGCAAAGAGGTAGGAGGAAAACGGGAAAGGCTTCAGGTCCTTGAAGCCAAGGGAGGAGGGTTTCAGGAGAGAAAGGTCCCAGACAGGCCAGGAGAGGTGAGAGCTGAGTCCTTTGCTTTAGGAACATGGTGGTCATTAGTCATTTTAGCTAAACTGATGGGGCTGAGGAGCGAGGGGAGCTGAAGAAAAGGAAGAGTGTGAACAACCCACTGGCGAAGTTTCTGTAGGAAGGAAAGAAGAGAATAATAGCAGGAAGGGGCTGTGGGTTGAGACAGGTGTTTTTGTTTTATCTTAAGAGAGACTTGAGTATATTTAAATATAAATGGAGAGGATTCAGTGTCAGAATGGTTGAGTAAACAGGGGAAAGGAGACATGTTACAGTGTGAGGATCCAGAGAGCAGGAAGGGCTGGGATCCAGAACTCAGAACCTAGGAAGCATCTTAGAGCTATGGCAGGTGGTGTCATAGCAGGACGTTGAGGGTCTGGTTCAGTGGCTGCCATTTTTGAAAAGTAGGAGGCAGGTCTTATGCAGAAATGTGTGGTGGGGTAAGAAGGATAGGAAGGAGAGTAGAGAGGGTTTGAAATACGAGAAAGCACCAACTTGAGAGAACTTCCTTCGTGGACAGCTTGGAGGAAAGATAACTGAGTGGAGGGAAGAGGGGAAAGGCAGAAGGACAAAGGAAGAGGGTCACAGACAGCCCCCCAGCTTCTGCCCCTCGGCTTGCCCTTCAGCCAGTCTAAGCTCTGGTCTTCCAGCTCATAGATGAGGAAGCAAACAAGGAAGGTGGGTCTGATACAGCAACCCCCAGGTTTTGGCCTCCAGATAACTGAGAGGGTATCATCTTCATGATTCTTAAAGACTAGCTTACAACAGACCCAGTCCATTTTGGAAAACTCTTCTTTTATTGTGGCATTATGGTCATACTCCCAAATGCCAACACTAGAAAATAACATATTGTGAGCATCCCTTAAAATTTGTACTCAGAAGTATGTCAGAAGTCTTTTGTTCCTTTGGTTTTTCTTTTTGGTAAGAACAGGACCTGTTTAACTTGTGGTTAAGAATTATTTGCGTGGGGCACCTTGGTGGGTGAAATGTAGTGGATTTGGCATTTTGCCTGTGGAACACTGGGCAGGAGCTCCAGTTACAAACTGCTGCTATATAAAATAACAGGAAACGTGGAGCTTTGAAAGATTCCACTGGAAAGATTAATTATTTGGAAAAGAGTCATGCAGCAGCATCGTGTATTTGAGGAGAAAAGGTGGCCCACACCATCTTTAATAGTGCAAAAGAAAATTCTGCTACTACTCTGAAAGGGAGAGGGGAGGAGCTCTTGTTTCCTGGAAGGGTTCACATTTAGTTTTAAAACCATCTTCATTCTCTTTTTTAGGAGACAAGGAGCTGGAAATGAAAGCCAGATGGAATCCCAGAAAGATCTGAGCTTATAAAAGATCTGGCTTTCCTAATTCTCTGAGATGACCTCCCTGTGTGTGTCTTTTTTTTAACTTTTCTCCCTATCATCCCCAGTCCTGTTCTTCAACATTTAACAATATCCTATGCATCAATCCATCATGGACATTCATTTTCCTGTAAGAATGTTATTCAAATGAACTCAACTTCAGGGTGGACACTGACTCTGAATTTAGTGACTGTCATGCCCAGAAGGATAAACCAGCGTTTATTGCGCAGCTGGGACAACCCCAAATGATCAGTCAAGCTGACACTCAGATAGACTTGAGCACAGTCTTCTGAGAACAATGTGTTTCTACACAGTTGAAGTAAAGTAATTCAGTCTCCCAGTGTACTGATTGTGAACTGCCAAGAAATTGTAGGGGAGTTGGTGTTTGGGGAAGGCAAAGGAATGTCCTTGAGTTCCTCAGACATCTGTCTATACATGTCTATAGAAAAGGGATACATGCTTCCAACGTAGTACATTATTTTGAAAATCACTCACCTGAAGTCGGCCTGGGGGAGACTTCCTGGCAAGGTTTATTTCCTGGAGCAAGGAAGGTAGCAAATTTTCTCTCTTCATTTCTATGTCTCTCACAGTTGAGCCTGACCACCAAATATGAGAAATGTTTGCTCTCTGACATGATTGGACAATGGGATATTCAGTCAATCAATTATTTGGATGGATAAAAAGCAACTCTTTGAAGACTTTATTGAGCAGTGGGTAATATATGCATCACTCCCAGTTCTGATGCTGCAGACCCCAGATGTTCTGAGATAACCAGGACTTCAGGATTCGAGGATTGTTCAGTGCCTTGGGTCATCACTAGGGACAGCAGCTAATCCCGTGGAAAGTAGATGGATAGTAAACTGGGTATTTCCAGTTAATCACAGGCCAGAAAAACATGCTTTTACTATAGTTCTGTTAAGTTTCTAATTGAATTTTTAAGTCAGAGAAGTGTGGTTGTGAAGAGATGATGGTGGGAAGGTATGGTTTCTCCTCATTCCTGCAATCTCACAGCATAGCCCCGTGGCTGTTCCAGTTAGGAAGAGAGAAGCTGAGCATGAATTTGTCTGTTGAACCTACCGCCTCCGTTTTCTGTCCTCCCTCATCCACCCCCACCATGCTCTTTTGCACACCCTGACATTGCTAGCGAGGCTCTCATCCCCTTCCATAATAAACTTTTAATGGCCCTTGTGCCAAGGGGTGAGGGCGAGAAGAGACACAATTCTTGCCCTCGAGGAATATTCGTTTTGGTTGAGAGACAGAAGCACCTGTCAATCCAGGGAGGGGGACGCTTGGTGTAGTCGGCAGAGCCCTGAGCAGGTGTCCTGACCTGGGGCTGGGAGGGAAGAGCCTAGCGAGGCATTGTCCATGGCCGTTGGGCTACAGTCTGACAACGCCTGTGGTTTTGTCCCACCTGCTATGTTGGTCCGCCACCTCTGGACGGTATCGCAAGGACACATGCCACGGCTTTCCCAGCGTTACTCAGGCTTATTCCAAAACTCTTGGGAGCCGACCTCAACCAAACCCTCCCTCACTCACTTAGTGTAAAGCCTCCCTCCATCCCGCAGGCTTGGAAATCCTAAATGTCTAGCAATTTTCTACCTATTCTTGTTTGTCCTCCAGTTTCGGGCTTTTCCAGAATGGGGTATGAGGAGCAAAGACAAGTATGGCACTAAGGCAGGTGCCCCGAGATGTGCCACTGTGACATGCAGATTATTTTTTAAAAATTTATTTTATTTAAAAAAAATGTTTTATTAACGTATTATTGATACACACTCTTATGAAGGTTTCACATGAAAAAACAATGCGGTGACTACTTTTAACCATACTATCAAGTCCACACCCGTGATCCCCCCACACCATGTGTACTAAACATAATACCCCTCAATCCCCTTCTCCCACCCTCCCCACCCGCCTTCCCACACCCCTCCCCTTTCGTAACCACTAGTCCCTCTTGGAGTCTGTGAGTCTGCTGCTATTTTGTTCCTTCAATTTTGCTGCGTTGTTATATTCCACAAATACGGGAAATCATTTAGCACTTGTCTTTCTCCATCTGGCTTATTTCACTAAGCATAATATCCTCCAGCTCCATCCATGTTGTTGCAAATGGTAGGATTTGTTTTCTTCTTATGGCTGAATAGTATTCCATTGTGTATATGTGCCACACCTTCTTTATCCATTCATCTACTGATGGACACTTAGGTTGCTTCCATTTCTTGGCTATTGTAAATAGTGCTGCGATAAACGTACGGGTGCATATGTCTTTTTGAATCTGAGAAGTTGTATTCGTTGGGTAACAAGCAGATTATTTTGAGCTGAAAACCAATCAAGGCCCAAAAGACTCAGAAAAAACTTTGACCTCCCACCCTGCAGCCCCAGGAAAAGAATTTAGATGGAGGAACTGCTCCGGAGGAGAGCTCTCACCAAGGACACCTGTACTGTAATGTAAACTAGGGGGCAGACAGGAGATGTGGCGGAGTCTGTTAAAATTCTTCTCTGTACGCCGGCCCCAAATTGTTTCCCTGTGGCCCATCAAGTATTTTGCTTATCAAACATTTACCCTTTTCATATTCCTGTGAATTACTTCCTTGTCTTTTGAAGTCTGGGATCCCTGCCCCCTTCTCCTTGATTCAGGATGACATATACACCTCATTGTCCTTGACTGCCTTTGGGACCCTGATCTGTGGCTTCCCCATATGTATGTAATTAAATTTCTTTTTCTCCTGTTAATCTGTCTCATGTCAATTTGATTCTTAGACCAGAGAGAAGAACCTCCAGGGGTAGAGGAAATGTTTTCCTCCCCAGTACAAGTAAAGGGCAGAAACTGCCTACCTGACTGGGGCTGTTATAGAGAATCACTGTGAGTGGCACAGGTGACCCTTCTTACTTTGTTAGGTTCTTTTGAGGCCCCAGAGTGGGGCGCTGGGCATGCCCCAGTGCTGTGAGGCAAGGGCTCTGCCCCACAGCCCACCACTTAAACTCCCCTCAGCTGCAGCTTTTAATGATAGAGCACCTCCACACACAGGCGCCGCCCCCGCCTGCCCCAACCCAGCGCTCATCTGCCCTGGCAAGCAGAACTTAAAAGATCTTAAAAGAAAACAGCTCAGCCAACTCTTCCCGCTATGTCCATTCTGGTTCGGTTTTGCTGGCGACACCCTCTGTGACACGGGCTGGCTGGGACATGGGCTCGCCCCTCTGCAGCATCCTCTCGCTCAGCAGCCAGGAGCAGGGGCAGCCAGCACCCCTCCTTTGAATGTTTTCAGTCTTCCTGACTGTAGGAAACCCATTTCAAGCACACTGGGTCCACCTCCTGGGTCCCCTCACTGGGCCTGAGGGGAACAGAAATGCCCCGGACTCCAGAACAACTCTCTCCCGGTATCTTCTCTACTAACAGAATGAATCCCTTCAAAGTGAGTGAATGAAAGGCTAAAAAAGGCAAAACTCTGAATTTTTGTTAGGGGTGTTCTTTTCTGTTTTTGTTTTAATCAGCCAAGTCATGCCCAGAAGGTCCACCATTTTCTTTACAAAGGGAGTGTTTCTGTTACCTATTTTAGCAATTTAGGGGACTTCAGCTATACCTAACATTGCAAAAAAGTCCTGTATTCTGTTATTTTTAATAAAAGCACTATCTCCAATTTGTATAGACATTGTGTCCCACGTGGATGGCACCCCCTGGAGTTGTGCAGTGCACAGCTTGCCCAGCTGAGCTGGCAGCCTTATCCTCTATGGTTTTAAGAGAAATAGACCCTTTCGCGTATGTAGTAGTAGCAATTATAACAACCGTTGCTACCATTTTTTTAGTACACAGGATGTAGCGGTATGTATTATACAGCAGAGTATACAGTGTTTAATCTTCACAAGAAGCCTGCTGACCAATGAAGAAGCTAAGGCTCAACTTCTTGCCCAGCAACAGGCAGTTAGAATTTGAGTCGAGTCCCATGTATCTGGTCTAAGCCATGCTCTTTTTCCTTTTTCCTTTTGGATCCAGCCACTCATTTTACAGATGAGCAAACTCCAGCTGGAGAAGCCGCCTGGCTTGCTCTGAGTCACACAGGGTCTACACTTTATCTCATGGAACTTTTAGGGACTTGATACATCTGCAAGAATGTGGCCTCACAGGAGAAGGGAGAGACATAATCAGGCTGAACAGTACACACAGAGGATTTAGGTCGCGTTCTGAGGAGCATCTTTGTTTTCCTTTTCCGTCAGGCACAGTTCTCTTCGTATCCTGGGGGGAGGTTGGTGGGGTGGTGTGCAGATCCTGAGAGAGGAGAGCCCTGCGTGTCTTACCTACAGGTAGGCGGTTCTCTTAGCCTGGATCAATTGAAAGGAAAGAGGCTAAATGTGAAGCAGTTCAGTGTAGATCTGGAAAGTGAAATTGAAATTCTGTAGCCTAATGGTTACACGTTTTCAAAAATGCATATTTACTGATTTTCTTCCAATTAAAGATAATACATGCTCCTGTAGAAAATTGACATGATACTGCAAAGCATGAAGAAAAAAATGTAAACTCCAGTTACCCAAAGAAACTAACGGGGTTTATTATTTTAAAGCTGCCAAAGGGAAATTGCAGGCTCATTTGCTCCTTACAGCTGTCCTGTTGGGGCTGAGGTTAGAGGCACTTTGAAACCCTCCTCAGGAAGGAAGCAGGGGGGCGAGGCAGCCTAGAACTCAGCTCTGTTACCGAGAGACCACCTTCAAAACCCAAGTCCGGGGTTGCTCTTGGTCAAAACTACTCTTTTCTCTCAGTCTTCAGGTAAAAGTCTGTATCTTCTCTCAGTTAAGTACTAAAAGTGATTTACAGATCTGAGAAACAATTCTTCCAGTGTATGGGGGGGAGCTCAACAAATGCTCTGAGTTGAAATGGAATGAAACAGACAGACAGTGGGGTCAGGGACCACTGTCATAGATTTTACAAAACCTAGTCTGATTGAAGAATTAAGGCAAACCCACAGGTGGCCAGTCAGAGCGGACTCTGCCCTCCTAGTTGTCTGGGCAAAGGTTCCCCATGAGCCCAACAGAAGTTGTCACCCACTATAAGGCAGCCCTGAACTTCCCAGTGGGGAAGTCCTTCCATAATATTTTGGTCAACCTGAGCACAAAAAACTTTCAGTGACATAGATAAGATTTGTGATATGCTTATTCAGTTTATGAATTTAATTATACGTACATGTTTAATACCAGTTATGCAATGTAATAAGTTAACTTTTAAGTGCTGCTTTTTTCCCACTCTCGTATTTCATAAAACAAATCTATTCAAACTCTTCACAAGCCTCTTGGTCATCAGTGTCCTCATTGTCACTAGAGCCATTTTCTAGGAATCCTCACTTCATCCGGATTGTTGGAGATTCTCTTGGACCCTGTAAGGGATGCTGTCACTGGAAATTTTATCCCAAACCACAAAGTGCCCATTTGAATAGCATTAGTCAGCTCCTGTTTTCATGGGTGTCTCCAACAGAGCTACTCACTGTTCTGCTTTTTAAAGTGATCAGAAAAGGCTTGTTTACAGTAACTTTCCAGCATTGCAAATGTGAAGTCACATTCTCGGGAAAATCTGTATTACATTTCCTCACCTCCTTTTGTGCTGAGCCGGTGATGCCCCCAAGCTTCCAAAACTGGCACTAATTGAGGTCATTGTAGACTAATGTCTCCTTCAGATCGCACCATGGTCGTTAAATATAAAGAAATTTAGAACACATATTCTTTTAAGTATTGTCTATGCCTGTTTTAGTGCCACAATGGCATAGCAGAGGAGTTGTGACGGAGACCTTATGGTCCACAAAGCCTGAAATACTTACACTCTGGCCCTTTAGAGAAGTTTGTCAACCCTTGGAATAGAGTAACAAAGATGGATGAAACAGTATTAAGTAGTATGATATATATATAATTAGAGTCCCAGAAAGAGAAGAGAGAGAGAGAGAGAGAACAGGGCAGAATAAATATTTGAAGAGACACTTTACAAAAGTGATGAAGACATCCACCCACAGATATAAGAATCCTAATACAGTAAAGCAGAATCTATACAAGGAAAGCTAGCTACATCTAGATACATTATAGTCAAGTTGGCAAAAGACGTAAAAAGAAAATCTTAAAATCATCCAGAAAATAGAATCATTACAGAGGAAAACCAATAAGAATTATAGTTGACTTCTTATTAGAAACAAAGGAAACCAGAAGACAACAGAAGAGAACTTTAAAGCTTATGGGAAAAAAAGCTTGTGAACTTACTTGTAAGTGTATGTACAGTAAGAATATCATTCAAATGTAAAGGCCAAATGAAGACATGTAAACACAAATTAAAAATTTGGAGAATTCACTGGTAGGAGACCTACACTACACGAAATACTAAAGAAAATACCTCAGTCCAACGGAAAGAATCCAGGTGGAAGCTCAGATTACCAGAAAGAATTGGAAAGCACCAGAAATTGTAAACATATGGACGAATAGACCATTTTTTTCACTTTTTAAAAAGACTTTTGACTATTTAAAGCAAAAATAATAAGAATGTTGAAGTAAAATATATGGTAACGCTAACACAAAGGACTGAGAGGGTCAATAAATTATACTGTTATGAGACTTATTTATTATCTTGATAATGATTGATAACACAAATAATTAGCTGATAAGACTAATTCATACTAAGGTGTGAATGATGGCTACAGGGGTGTATGCATTTGTAGAGATTAATCAAGCTGTACCTTTAATATTTGTGCACTTCATTGTATGTTAATTATATTGCACTTCAATAAAGTTCTGTTAACAAAAAAAAGAAATTTAGAAAGCATAGATGTTAACATGAGAGACATTGCAAGGCCCCTGTGATATTGTGATTTATATTAAGAAATGTATATATATATATACAGTTGACCCTTGAACAATGCAGGGGTTAGGGCCACTGACCACCCCCACCACACACACACACACACAGTTGAAAATGCTAGTATAACTTTTGATTTCCCCCTAATTTAACTACTAATAACCTGATATTGGCCAGAAGCCTTACTGATAACATAAACAGTCAATTAACACATATTTTGTATGGTATAGGTATTATATGCTGTATTCTTATAATAAAGTAAGCTAGAGAAAAGAAAATGTTATTCAGAAAATCATAAGAAAGAAAATAAATTTACAGTACTGTATTTGCTGAAAAAATCCACATATAAGTGGACCTGTGCAGTTTAAGCCTGTACTTTTCAAGGGTCAACTGTATTTGGTCCTTATCCCCATTTCTGGCACAGAGTTCCAAACTGTTGGAATTTCCTAAGTGTTAATAGCCATAAAGGTGAAATGAGTGTCTTTGGTGTTCTTATAAAAAGGACCCTTCAAGCACACCTGATTTTATGTTAATGAGGTGATTTTTGGAAAGCTCCAAGGATAACCTTAAGATGGGGACTGGTTGCCAGGGGAACCAACCACTTGATTAGAGGTTTGCAACTTTCTGTTCCACCCTCTCCCCACACCTGCCTGACCTCCAGGTAGGGGAGAGGGGCTGGAGATTGAATAAATCCCTAATGGCCAATGATTTAATCATTCTCTGTAATGCAGCCTCCTTAAAACCCCAAAAGGCACAGGGTTCAGAGATCTTCCTAGCTGATGAACACATGGAGGGGCCATGAGAGGGGTACACCCAGAAAGGGCACGGAGGCTCTGCACCCGTTCCCATGTAACTCACCCCATGCAGCCCTTCCATCTGGCTCTCCCTGAGTTACATCTTTTATGGTAAACCAATAATGTAGTGTTTTCCTGAGCTCTGTGGCTGCTCTAGCAAATTGATTGTAACAGAAGGGGGTCCTAAGAACCTCTGACTTATATAGCCTGTCAGGACAGGTGACAACCTGGACTTGCAACTGCATCTGAATTGGGCAGGTCAGGGCAGTCTTGCAGGCCTAAGCCCTTAATATTGTCAGAATTGAGTTAACCTGTAGAACACCTGATGGTGTTGCCATCACCTGATATGTGGTAAAACCACACATCTGGTGACCCCAGGTGGCGGAAGTATTGAGCATGAGTAGTGAAGGAGATGCACAGGAATGCGTTTTTCCCTTATAGACCCAACAGTAAAGTACTCCCCTCCTTTCTGAGCAATAATTTTAGGGAAAAGGGCCTTGCCTTATTGGTAAACATATATAGTGATTAACATATTTATACTTTACATGCCCCAGTATAAAATGTGGGTAATAAGTCTTATAATTAGTGGCAGGCCCCTTGAGGGCAGGAGCCATCTGATTCATTCATCTTTGCCCTCTGTGCCTGGCACAGTGACTGATTCATAACAAGTGCTTAGTAAATTCTGTCATGCAAGCAAATGAATCCAAGAACATTACTCTGTTTACAAGGCATGCATCCACTACCAACTGCAAGACTCTCTTGACACCAGGCTCTTCTCACGAGCTCTGGTGCAGGAAGTGGAGAACTTGGTCCACACTGAGCGATTATTCAGGCTAGTGTGTCCCACTCATGATCGCACTACAGTACTTGTTGTAATGCTCCACACACACACTGATTTCAAAATCCACCCGGATTCGAATGTCTTCAGACAAGATGCAGATTTAGTGGCTGTTACCTCCAGTCCTATGGGCGCAGCCCCATAGCGTTCCGGTTCTGGGACCTGCACCGTGTGAAGTCCCAGCCTAGGTACACAGAGGTTGGCTCTGGGAGAACAGTCCAGGCCTGGCATGGGGGTGAGGAAAGCTGGGGCTGGGGCCACACCAAAGAGGGGAAGGGGCCCATATCGTGTTAAGATAATGTCTGGGAATAAAGACTGGCACCCAGAAGTGGGTTTGAGTCAAACAGCCAAAAGAGTGTAGCAGTTAGGTGGCAGTTCCAAGGACCAATCAGAACCCAGGTGGGGAGAAATCACAAGAAAACTAATAACCAGTCAGGACATGGTCAGAAAATCAAAACTGAGTTTACATTTACTTGAAGAGGTATCACTCCACCACCCCGTTTATTAAGGGGACTTGACCACAAGCCCTTATGTGCGTGTGAGTGTGTGTGTGACGGGTGCCTGTATGTGATGAGGTACATGGGGTACCAGTTTCCTGTCCTTAAGGGCCTGAAAACATGGGATCAATGGAGAAGGAAAAAGAAAACAGCTGCAGAACACCAGGAATGCCAGGCACAATGGTTCTGGGTTCCTCTGCTGAACAGCTTACGTCAGAAACCCAGCTCTAAGGCTTGCCAGCTAGCTAACATTAGCCTGATTTTTAGCACCTCTGCTCTCAGTTTCCTACTTTCCAATGTGGATAATACCCACCTCATGGGACTGTTGCACTAATGCATATGGGTGGCGGGTTACAGAGAGCCCTAAAGGCTTTGCTGCTCTGCCCATCATATGTTGGAGTCCGCATCTCCCCCAACCCCTTCAGCCTGGGCTGCCCCTGTCACTAGTTTTGACCATGTGATCAACAGAATACCTCTCCCCACCCCAAAGATGTGCAAGACCTAGTCCCCAGAACCTGTGAATATACTAAGTTACATGGCAAAGGGGAATTTAAGTTGCAGATGGAATTAAAGTTGCTAATCAGCTGACCTTGAGGCGGGGAAATTATCCTGGATGATCCAGGTGGCCTAATGAAATCACAAAGCCCTTAGACATCAAGAGGGAAGCAGAAGAGAGTCAGAGTAACCCAGAGGGAGAAAGACTTGACTAGCCACTGTTAATTTAAAGATGGAAGGAGGCTACAAGCCAACCAAGGTGGACAGCCTCTAGAAAAGAGAAAAGGCTCTAGATTCTCCTCCAGAGATCTTGGTTTTAGTGCAACGAGTCCCATTTTAGACTTCTGGCATCCAGAACTATAAGAAACAAATTTGTGTTGCTTTAAACCACTAAATTCCTGGTAATTTTTTTGCTTTTGCTATAGACCAACCCTTAAGGTGAGCATTGCTCACTTTGAATAAAACTCTCCATTCACATGATGAGGCACATTTTCTGTCCTCTGGTCTTCTTGTCAGTGCCTGCTGGGATGTGTACGTGCCTGGCCTGATGAGACCCCCACTGGAGGTGGGCAGCCCCTGGACACCATCTCCCGAACACCTGCCTCCCCAGGGAGATTCATTTATGGAGGAATGTATGTCAGAGGTTTGGGAAAACAAACCTGCCATGTGAGTCTTGGCAAAACTACATTTGAATGTCTACATTCTGGCTATTTCAAAATCACCTCTATGTGGGGACAAGACAAAGCTTGCAAACCTTGGCTAAGACATTGTGCATGCCGAGTTCAAAAGTCATAAACACCCCTTCTTGGGCTAGTTGATCCAAGTACAAGACAATGTAAAACATACTGCTATCCCAGTCCTACTGGCTCACAGTTTCTTTAACATATATGGACTCTCGGGTCAGGCAAACCTGGGGTCAAATCCCGTATCTGCTACTTAGCAGTGAAGAGACCCTGATGTGTACGTACTGCTCTGAGCCTCAGTTTGGAAATCTGCAGAACGGTCTTAACAGCCACATCAGAGGGCTGCTAGAAGATTAAATGAAAGAGTAAAATGTAAACGGCCCAGAGCAGCGCAGATCTGTAGTGCGTCCTCACAGTGTCAGAGGGTTCAGTTCTGGAGCCCTTCTCTTCCTGCACAGCCTTGAGTACCGATAGATAGAGACGCATGAGCCTCACTGATCTCAGGAGAGCCCCTAAGCATCCAGACTGTGCACCGTTCTCTCCTACCACCAGACTGGGTCCTTGGTGCATATGAAGAGCATGGGCAGGGAGACAGTGGAGTTGGGAGTTTGGAAGGGCACTGGATGATGCAAAGATAGGGACAAAAGAGACAAAAGCACCAGGGAAAGAAGCTTTTTCCCTTGGTCTTAGGTGGGCTCTTTGCCCCTGACCCGGCACAGGGAGTGTGGCTGGGGAAGTCTTCCTGGATAAGGCAGCGGGCATGAGAAGGGCGGGCAGGGGTCTGCGGAGACGAGGGAAATGGCTCCTGCAGGAAGAGCCTGAGCGTGCACTCTGGTGAGGTGGGCAGAGGGCAAGTGAAAGGTGGAGAAGTGGAGCAGTGACAGAGCTCATCTGGTCACGGGTAAGGCCGCTGTGTCTGGACCACCTCATATAATTAGAGCTCATATTGATACAGCATTTACCATGGCTTTCTATCAACTCATTTAATCTTTATTATGACACTCCGTGAGGTGACTGCTGTTAAACCTTCTCTGACACCTACATCCAAGTGGCGATCCAGTGATCCTTGCCTCCTGGAGTGACACCCTGAGGACTTCCCTCCTCCACTAAAGTAGGGCTGCCCTGTCCCTGGCTCTTAGCTGTGACCCTACCTCTGGAGGACACATGTCTGCAGCTCAGCCTTGGCACACCTTTGCACAAGCTGGTGGCCTTGGCCCCTCCACTTTTGTAAGTAACAGATAGTAAGACACTCTTACCTCACCCTGAGGTCCAGAGCCAGCCAAGCCTGTCCCTTCCAGCCTGTCCTCTGAGGGCTGGGCAAGGACAGGCACAATTCTGGTCGTGAAGGAGGGAGGTGAGGAGATTGCCCCAGCTCCCAAATACACTACTGCTCCGGCTGTCTGGGAATTGAAAAGTCCAAAGGAGGCAAAGCCTTTGTCCTGTAATTATGGTAAGTACAAAATTTAAAGGGCAAATACCCCTAGGAGAAAGAAGTAGACACTGCCTTGAACTCTCACTCAGTCTAAATGATTCTGAGAGCTGGGTTTAGAGCAGGGCGAGCCCAGAGACTGGGGCAGGGTTCAAGATGAGGGATGGAAAACTCACAGAGCTAGGAAAAGGCAGGCAGAAAGGGGAGGCTTGGTTTAATCAAAGGGAACAATAGTTCGTCCAACTAGTCCTGTCTGGAAGAGCTCTTAAAGTCCATTTTCCAGAATGTCCAGATTTCAGCCAGGACTATGCTGGGTAAGCTACTGACTGGAGGAAGGGGCTGGGTGAAAGCGGTTGGATTAATTCACCGTACATCAATTTGCCAGAGAGGAAGTGAGGGCGTCAGGGACATTATTTCCATTTCCTGGATACATATTCAAACATGGAATAACTGAGCGCTCACAGGACAAGGCAATAAAGTAGACGACCACCCGGGTGGCACCACACCCAACACCTTTCAGAGTAGAGTAAAAACTAGTGGTAGTATTTTTAAGGCTTCCAGAGAGTACTACCTAGTTGCCACCTTAAACTAAAGGACAACAAAAATACCTCAAGAATACATTTTTTTAAAAAAAGCCAGCTTCAGAAATGTTGCACATAACTCCTTTGCCTTTTAACAAAATTAAATAAATTGTGGTACGTTCAGACAATGGAACAGTATGTGACCACTAAAGAAACCTGCGTACTTTCTGTGTAATGGTATGGGAGGATCACCAAGGTAAATGTGAAAAATGCCAGAGGCAGGACAGTCTGGATAATATTGCTACCTAGTGTGTACATTTCACTACATTTGTACAAAATAATAACACATCCATATCCACGTGGTACACGCATAGAATGTCTCTAGAAGAACACACGTGA
The DNA here is from genome assembly GCA_032199065.1 of Smutsia gigantea. NCBI lineage: Eukaryota > Metazoa > Chordata > Mammalia > Pholidota > Manidae > Smutsia > Smutsia gigantea. The sequence goes on from JAVSCE010013315.1 coordinate 26,952, forward strand.
ATATGTATGAGCCACTAAAAATAATAAAGAGGTTATAAGTCAAGATAGTGAGTCTCCTCGTAGGAGACACATGGGGGCTTCCGGGGATGCTGCTAATGTTCTGTTCTTGATCTGGGTGCTGGTCACAAAATGTGTGCAGTTTGTGAACACCCAGTCATCTCTGCTTAAGATTTGTGCCCTTTTCTATGTTAGACTCTGATGCCCATTTTCCAAAAAAAGTGTTGAATTATAATTAAAATAAATAAATAATATAAAATAAATGAAATGCATTTTAAAATAATTTTGAATAATCATGAAAACATAACTCCAAACTCAGGCAACCCACGCGATTCTCAGTTCCTTTCACAGCAGATTAGTCCCGGGGTGAAAGAGGCTTACGTTTCAATGTTCCCCAATCTGGCCTCATTTACTCTTCCTTCATGCTGACCTCAGCTTCTTATCATTGCTTCAGAACTTTTTTTTTTTTCAAAGCAGATTAAGCCACAGTTGTTCATGTGTTCAACAAAGTCTGCCCGCCGTGCAATCTGGGGCTCTCTCGGGCCAGGGTGTTGAAGGAAACCTGCTGGCCATGAAACAGAAGGGGAGTTGTTTTATTTCATGCTGGTACTTTTCAGTGGGAGCAAGCATATTTCTTGTTTAAAAAAAAAAAAGAAGAGAGAGAGGTGAAAACTTAATTCCTTGATCCCTTAAACTGAGGAAAAAGAAAAAAAAACATACAAATTTCCTCATACAAGGTAGTGATACTTTTCCTAAGGGGGGGGTCACAGATTGCCCCAGAAAAAGAAAATCAAGTTCTGTCCAACCCCATTTTCAAATTTGATTGTAGGAATTCCCGTTGAGGAAGGTTGGGTGTTTGCCTGGGAAATTCAGAGCAGCAGCCAAGATTCACTGACACCTGGGACATGGGGCAGAGAGGAGCCTGGCCCTTACTAAAGTGTGTGTCAGGCACTGTGCTCGGCAATTCCACCATTATTACATTCGTATCACAACTATGAAGTAGACACTGCTATTTTTCCCATTTTACAGAAGGAAACTAAACTTCTGAGTGGTTAAGTATCTCCCCTGAGATTATATTATATACACACCACAGCATGCAGTGGCTTAAAACAACACTTTATTATTATTGCTTATGGTTTCCTGGAACTCAGCTGGGTGGTGCACACTTGGGGTCTCATGCAGCTGCAGTTAGATGTTGGCTGTACTGAGCTAAATGCCCACGAACAACTTGGTTGAATAAATGCCTTCTGCGGCTGTTGTCCGGAATGCCTACACATAGCCTCTCTGAGCGGGAATGTCCCAAGAACAAGCATCCTAAGAGACACAGACAGAAGCTACAAGTCTTCTTCCATCTTAGCCCCATTTCTGCTGCATCCTCCTGGTCAAAGTGAATCACAGGCACAGCTGAGAGTAAAGGAAAGCAGAATGGACTCCATCTCTCAATGGGAAGAAGAGTAGACAAGAATTTGCTGCCATCTTTAATCTGCCATACCTAGAAAGCGTTGAAGACAGGACTTGAATCCAGGTGAGCCTGACTCATTCCTTTACAGTCACCTCCAGGCTTACTTACGAACCTGCCCAACTCTTGGGAATGACCTTTATTGATTCTGCCGTTTGAAATGGAAGTTAGGGGGCAATATCAACACCACATAGATACAGCCCGTTAAAGAGGCCAGTGCAGGCTACACCAAACTCTACCAAAAGGGCCCAGTCTCCCCAGTACACAGAGGAGGCTGCAGTCTTTTCTAACAAAGGTTAGCATCTTGGGAACCGTTGAGCCCAATGTCTGCAAAGGTTCAGAGGTGCCTTCTTTTCCTTCGGGCATCCCTCCTTCAGAGGTGCTTCTCCCACCGTAGGGTCATGAACCGTAGTTGAACCTGGACACACAGGTTAGGAGATCTCTAATAAGTGCTATTTGGAATCCTGAGCAAAGGTCTGTGAGCTTCAAGAATAACGTCACCATGGTTCTTTTAAGAAATGAGAGCCCCAGTCACCATCCTCAGCTACCGTCCCTACACTCTCTCCACAGACCCATCTTTGGTTCATCCCGGCTCTGCTGTTGTCTCCTATGCTTCTCCAGATTTTTCTACTGTGCTGTCTGGTGCTATGAGTCCCAGGTGCAAATGGGCTTCACTGGCATATAAGAAAACCCCAGTCATCCTGGGCTACCAAGGTTTAGGCAAGGCAGGTCAGTAAGGGAGCTTCTATGGGAAACGCATGTATTCTCCCAAAAGGTCCCGAGGTTGTCTCATTCCTTTTGCCCCTTTGCAGCTTTCATTCATTCCTCATCATTTCTCTGGTGCCAGTGCCATGCCAGACACTGCTTTCTCTTTCTCTTTCTGAACCACTTTCAGGGCCTCGCCTACCCACTCTTCCTTGAGAGGCTCTCAGATCCTTGTGCAGACCTTCCTGCTTCTAACATTCACTGAATAAAAAAAACTAAATTTTAGGAAAAGATTTTAAAGCTGAGGGGAGGAGGCAGCTTAAAGAATCTCAATGCTGCAAATTGGAGAGTTTAAACCTAATTATTCTTTAGACATGGCCTCGCAATGGCCTCAATCAATATTTATTGAATGATTAAGCAAACTTTACATTCACGCTGTTGGTAAATAAAAGGATTTTTCTAATAAGCTAATCATTAGAAGAGGTTGCAATGAGGGAGCTAAACTTAATTAAGAGAACACTTCTCAAACCTTTTGCTTTTGCCATTCCAAAGAACAGGTTTTTTACAAATTTCAAGGGTGCCTTGGGTATGCATTAAAGAAAGTCTAAGGCTTATCTCCATTAGACAAGATTTCCTATCTGTTAGTGTGTGTTGGCACTTAAAAGGAATACTCACGAATGTCTTTTAAATAGCCCTTCTCCTAACTTTTGAGCAATTCAAAATGATCCTTACCCCTTTCGTTCACCATACACCAAACAGTGTCCCTGCAAAGTAGATCTTAACAATACAACTTAATGTCTTTGTCTGTCAAATAGTGCTAATAATGGCACCTGTGTCAAAGAGTGGTCCTTGAGAGGTAAATGAGACTGTGACAGGAAAAATTTTGAAACATTTACAGTTTTTTTTACCACATACTTTTTCTTAGTGTCCCTTGCCCTCCCTCTGGGTCAGTCTGCAGTCTTTCCTTAGGACCTTAAGCATTTATTACTTCAGTAGTAAGTCAGTAGCATTTATTACCTCAGAGAAGAAATGATAAGGCAGAAAAGCCACAAAACTACTTAAGGTTAATAGTGAGGCCTTTTGAACTGCAAAAATTTAACCCTTGAGTAACTGAAGCATCAAGCTGGTGCCATAAATACTAAAAAAAAAAAAGAGAGACCCAGACATACAAGGATTATCAAGACGGTGCAGAACCCCCCTGAGAAAGGAAGGTGGGATGACATGCGCCTCCTGGCTTTAGGGCTGAGGGCAGGTGGGGTGTTTAGCTCGCACCAGGGGCCGGAAGCAGTGGCTTGTTCATGATGAAGTGGGAGGTGGTTTTGAGGTAGCAGAGGGAACCATGGCTTTGAGGTGCAGAGCCAAGGCGCAACCCAGGCTGAGGCCTGATGGAATGTCAAGTCTGGCAACTCAGATCAATAAAGCTAAACAGGGCTCACAAAATAGAGGCCACCTGGCCACATCACAAATCTAAAACTAAGTCAACCTGAAGGAAACACCTGTTAAGCTAACCTAACGTATACCAATCACAGCCCTCCAGCTCAGCTTCAGCTAGTTCACCTGACCCTGGAAGATAGGGCCTGCCAGCCTTATGAGAAAATGCTCAGCCTTCCAGCCGATCATACCTGTTTCTCTCTTGCCTCTTCTGATGCTCTGTAAAACTTTTTCTTGCCCCAAACCCCTCAGGAAGAGTGCCTGACTGTTCATGAAGCACCGTGCTCCCCCAGTGCACGGGCTGTTTTCCCTCAAAGACGGGACATCAAAGCTCAGATTGTTTTAGTTTTGTCATTTGACAGGATGTAATAACAGGTGCAACTATGGATAGATGAACACTAGGACCTAGAGTCCCAGCTGTTCCCCATCACCTACGAACTTAGACAAAACCTGGGATACAGCAGGGGCAAAAAATCAATTGAAATTAAGTTTCTGCCACATGCAGAATGGGCATCAAACATAGAAATTAAAGCCATTTATGAACAAAGTAAATTAAATTGCATTATTCAATTCTGCATATCACATCCAAACCTTGAGATTTGCCCCTAGTCTAAGATAATACCTTTAAATACCTGATACATAATACGTGCTTGATAAATGCTAGCCCCTATCATTACCATTACCTTTGATCCCAGGGCAAGGCACTGCAGAAAGTTCTATTACGCACTTTAAGAAAGTACTATGACCTCCTTTTAGAGAACCAAAGAAGGGAAAGGGCTTCAATTTACTCCTGCCAAAGTCAAAGTCACTCAGGTTAGTACTAAGAGGAGTGGTGGTAGGAAAATAGGCCATCAACACCTCAGAGAGGACAGCAGCGAAGAGTCTCCATGACAAGTAGGGTTAAGTTTCCTCTTTACTTTTCATTTGTTTAAGACTGACTTGACTAGTTATGTACTTCTATAGAGACTACCACGCATTCATCTAAGTTAGCTTCCTCTTGGGCACACAGTGAGACTGTATTTCCCAGCTTCTCCTGGGAAGTTAGATGGGATCATGTGACCAATTCTGGCCAATGGAGTGGACAGGAAGTAAGAGATGCTACTTCCTGCAACTTAAAAGCTTCTCATGTGATCCTCTACAACTGGAAGTGAATTACTCTGAGGACCTAGGAGGCAGGCAGAGCCACTGACAGACGGAGCCTGGATTCCTGAGCAACACCTTGGAGGTGAGCCACAGAAGTAGTACACTTGGGTCGGACTGTTCCTATGTGAGAAATAAGCTTTCCTTGGGTTAAGCCATTGAAATGAGGCAGCTATTTGACATAGAGGACAACCCTAGTACACGCCGCAAAATGTTAGTTTGTTGAGCTCCTTTCAAACATGATTGTGGCTCTCTCCCTCTGTACCCGCCTTCAAACCCTGTTACCACACTAGACCATTTTAGCAGCCTTCCCAGAAGTCAGAGAGCATGAGCACAACTGTTGCTTACTTACATCCTAAATGTTCTGTAAGATTTAGGTGCTTCAATGAGTGAACATGAGATGGTTTCATTTTAGGAACTTGAAAATCCTAGATTGAGAGCATTTTAGAAATGGGAGACAACTTGTAGTCAGCTGGTTCAACCATTAAACCCATTGAGGAAGAAATAGAAGCCTTGGGGGTCGAAGTACTGACTTAAGGCCGTAGGCTGGAAGGTCCCAGAACCAAAGACAGCACCCGGTTCATCAGAGCTGCCTTCAGAGTGCCTGTCAACATATCTGGACGCCCAGCATAGCATCACATGAACAACTCAAGCTTTAGAATTGGACCCAACTGGGTTAAAATTCTGGCTCCCCCTCTTACCAGGTGGGCCATCTCAGAAACAGCATTTAACATCTCTAAACAACATTTAATCTCATCTGTAAAATGGGGATAATAATAATACTTTCCTCTTAGTGTTATTATATCAGTTAAATAGATTAATGCCTTTTGAGTGCTTAGCACACATATGATGTTAATAAAATCTCATGTTAGTTTCTTGTTATTTAAAAAGAATAGCCAAATTGTATAAAAACAAAGCAGCAACCTTAACAGAACAATGTCCCACACAGCTTGAGGATAACTTCCTCTGAACAGAACTCTGCATTTGCTAGTCATGCTTTTGAAGGAGCTCAGGACGTGCTACCCTAAAATATGCTGCTTTGGTGTATAGATTATTTTGAGTTGAAGGTACTTGAAAAACAGCAAATGCAGGGAGAGGCTTTCTCCAAACTCCCCTTATCAGCCTAAAGACAGCCTCCAAAAGGAGCTCCATTGTCATAAATCCCCTGCCTGGAGTTTCATCAGCCTGGGAAGAGGGACTCTCATCACAGGGGAGGTGACTAGAGGTCACAGCACACCCAGACAAGCTTTGTCACACACAGTCATGCCTGCCACCTAGTCTTCTAAGGGCCCACTCATCTTCCCTGAGAATCATGTACTCTCCCCTTTGGGACCTGCATCCCCCCCGCTTTTCCCCTACTAAGATGGCATATAAGCTCTCAAATCCCACCACTTTTTTTTCCTGTGACGCCCCTGTCCACGAAGTGCTAAACATTAATAAATGTGTACACCTTTTGTCCTGTTACTCTGCCTGTTGTGTGTTTATTTCAGACCCAGCCAGAAAACCTAGGAGGGGAGAGGGTAAGTTTTTCCTCTCAGGTACACTTTATGTGGGACATTGATTTCTTTCCTTATTTACGTGACTCTCTCCTCTACCAGACGGTACATTTCTTGTTGCCTTATCACTTTCTGTATCCTTCAGGGTGTAGGATTGTGACTTGCATCAGTAGGTGCTTCCTTGAAGCCTAGCAAGAGGAAGACAAATGCAAAGAACTTCTGAGTCTCTAGAGCCCC
>JAVSCE010013317.1:0-31722 GCA_032199065.1 Smutsia gigantea
CCTCTTATTTCATGGAGAAAGTGGAGGGCAGGGAGCAGAAATCCCCTGCAAGTCCAGATTCCTCTCTAGGCAGCCACCTCCTTCCTGTGCAACCCCTCCTCCGGGGGTCTCCCTCTGTAGGGCTCACACCTCCGCTGGTTTCTGCCTCTGACCCACTTTCCCTGTGCTGACACACCTCCCTTCACCCGTCACCCCTCTCCCCTCTCCCCTCCGCCTCTGCCACTCAGCATATTCTTCTGCACTTAAAAACAGTCACCCTTTTTGGCCTCCCATCTCCCTGGCCATCATCCTTTCTCTCTCCTTGCCTTAATAAAATAACACAGCTCTTTGAACATCACTTATGCTCACTCTCTGAACGTCCGACTTCCTGTGCTGTCTGAGTATTTTTGATCATGCTGTGCCTTCTGCCCCTTATGCCTTCGACCCATCTTTACCTAGGGAACACCTTCTCGGCTGGCAATTCTCAGCGCAGGCATCTCCTCTGAAAACCTGCCGTGACTGCCAGCCTCGGTAGGTCATGCACTCCTGTGCGGACCTGGGTTGTGGCCATAAGAGACGCAGTAGGTGACCGTGTGCTGCTGGACCGGTCAGCGTGTGGTATTGTTGCTATGCTAGAATACTTAACAGAATACTATGTACCTTGGTTTGTCCTCAGGAGAACTCTGAGATGTATTTTCATCCCCATTCTATTCCTGTGGAAATTGAAGCACGGAGAAGTTAAATAACTTCCCCAAGGCCGCACAGCTCCTTGGGGCCCAACTCTAGTAGTTGAACCCAACTCTGTTTGCGTAGAGCCTGCACTATGTGCCTAGTGTTCTAGGCCAGTGGGCCTCACACCTGCGCGGGCAGCAGAATCACCTGGAGGGCTCGTGAGACCGCAGATTGCGGTCCCCTCTCAGAGCTCCCTATTCAGTAGGGCTGGTGGAAGAGTTTGCATTGCCAACAAGGTAGTAGGTGATGTTGACACTCCTGGTCCGTGGACCACACTTGAGAACCACAGCTCCAGGCTGCTAGTCACTGTCTCTACTGACATTGTCTCTCCAGCTAAAAGGAGAGTTCCTTGGGCAGGAGCCGGTTGGTTTTTTTTTGTTCTTTATGTTTGCATTCCCAGCACCTAGCAAAGTAGTTCTGTCAGGTGGTAGGCCTTCCGTAAATGTTTATTTGAATGAATGAATGAAGAAGTAAGGAAATGGTTCTGGCCTCTTATTTAAGTGTGTTTTTTTTTTTTTTTTTGCCACAATGAAATTTCTGTGTATTTCAAGAACTGTCAGGTTTTGGCAATCTCTTAGCTAGTTGGCATATGGGTGATGTGTACTCACAGGTTTTGTAAGGTTCACTGTTGTGTGTATGATCTTAAAATCCTTTGAGGCCAAGAGTCGCATCTCTTATATTTGGCCCCACCATTCTTTCCAGAGTGGCCCGCTCACTACCTGTCAGCTCCTACCGTCCTTATATGCAAAGAGCCTCTCTGGCCTTTTGGCAAATTTGAAACTTTCTTTCCTAAAATGCACCTTCCTAGGTGTAAAATGACCTCCTCATAAATGTGGTGCCTTACAGGAATTGGGGCCTGACTAATTTCCAATGTTAATGCTTCTTAAAATGCCCGTGGGACGTGGAGGAACTGAGTAGTCAGTGAGTGGGCTTATCTCAGTCCGCTGGGCTCTGTGTCACCCACAACTGGGCTTCAAGTAGGAAACCGATGGCTTGAGAGCTTTCTTTGTTTCTAGCAGTCAAAATTTAGCTTGTTGGTATTTTTTTTAATGTTCCTTTTCTTTTGGAAGAGGAACTGCTAATAGTTTGTATTATAATAGGTCATCTGTGATGCCATTAAAAACCTGGGGAATAAGTTTGATGATGTTCACACCGTGCTTTCCAAAATCAACTATTCTCATGTGAAATCAGCTCGGCTAAATCGCGTAAGTGTTATAAAAATATTTTCACAACTACACGAAACCTCTGTTTGTACAGATGCCAATGAGAAAGTGAAAGAACTCATAAGGGCCGAGCAACACTTGCTGCAGCAGCAAATGGGAAACTTATCCTATGTTGGAAAAATGCTGAAATATAGGTTTGAGAAATGTATGGCAATGGGTATTTTTATGTTTGTAACCTTACTATAGAAAATGATCTTAAAAGATTACATTGAGGAGGGATAAAAGTAATCAAAATAGAGCATCCATCTTTCATAATATAAAGCAATGTTACATGGAAAACAAGTGTTAATACATTTACTGTTTAGTTTATTTCCTTTTTACTCATTCACAGTTGGTTTTTCGTGCTGGGTTTGTATCATTTCAGAAGTTCCTTGGATATGCACACAAAAGTTATAGTTACCTGCTTTCCAGCAACATCACATTGAAGAAAGTGAAGACAAGGGAATCTTGGTGTGGATTTTCTCAAAGTTATAGCCCAACTTTGCCAGTAAGAAGACAGAAAAATGATTTCGATAGCAACCTTGCTGAAACATCTTTCCAGTCAAATGAGTTCTGTGAATGGGATCCAGAGTGTATCCAGGAGCAGCAACAGGAACGCAAGCGGGTGCTGGGCTTAAAACAGAGTCCCCCCGTTCCCTCCATCTTTTCCACACATTCCTCTCAGTCGTATATCAGCCCCGATGATCCACCACAGGGCACCTCTTCCCAGCCCTGCTTTCCCAGCTCAGGGGCCGACAGCACCGATAGCCTTTTCCCATCTCCCACAGAGCCCACAGTGGTGTCTGCAGCCCAGTCAGTCCAAGGTGAGCCCAGTGTGGCACAGAACCCTGAGATGATGACTTACCAGACTTTAAAGAAGGATACCAACTTTGAATGCACTATGTCATCTTTCGGCATCATACCCACCTTAGGTGAGTATGAGATGGTACCCATGACATACAGCTCTGCTTAACTTGTAGTTCTCAAGATTCTTGATATAAGCTCGTGGAAGCTGTTTCTTTTCTATTTTGAGGGCTGGTTTTGGGGGATACTCATACTGATGACTAACATTTACTGAGTGTATACTACGTGCCAGGCACTGTGCTAATCAACTGACATGCCTCTTCTCCACCAATACTCATAGTGACCCCACTGTGAGTTTTTTCATCTTCTGTTTTTTTTTTTGCCCGTCCCTCGGTAAAGACTCAAAATGCTCCTGAAATGCCCAGAGATGCCAAAGGAAAGGTACACCTTTGGCTAACTCACACATAACAAAGATTAAGTTTGTGCCGACAGTCCCTGGCTAGGGAAACAAATCTTAGCGAATTGCAAAACTCTCTTGGGTTATCCCACGGCAACTGCAGAGAGCCGAGTGCTGCGGTGGAGTAAGTGGATCCCTGTTTAGACACAAAGCAGTTTCAGCACAACTCGAACGGCACAGCTCACACACTGTGAGGTCTGAGCACTTCAGTTGTCTCCTGTCTCGGCCATTTCTTTACTAAACAACCTTAAGCCAAGGTATCTGTTACACGGCATTTCACCTTGAAAGAGGTCATCAATGTAATATTAAAGTTACTTCTAAGATAGCTAAGCAGGATGATCTTGTTTTCTTCAAAATTCAGATAAGCATTTAAGCCTTGAGACACAGGAATTCAAAACATAAAGTGGGGCAAAAAAGAATCCATGTTGAATACCTGGGAGAGAGCAGTAAAAGAACTAATTTGGTTCTCAAAGATAATGGGATTTTTGAAATTCATTGATTGGAGTGAATAAAGTTAAGCAGTTATAAAACTTAATTTTGGGAATTTCCATTGTATTTTGCTAGCAAAAATCCTAATCTGGACAGAGCAGAGGAGAGAGATTGAGAGAAATTCATTGAAATACGTAGCGAGTAATGTTACTTTAGATTAACCTAATTTCACCCAAGTATCAGGTCTTTTGCTGTATTTGCCTGTGGCCCAAGAGGCCTCGGATTGCTCAGTCTGTGTTATGAACCTTGAAGCTGTGAGGTAACTTCTGAAGCTGTTCTTGTTGTTTGCAGAAGGTCAGAGGGGATGCTCTTGGGTAGCCGTCCTCAGGCTGTCCTTACCTAGGCTTTCACTCAATTTACACGGACTCCTGGTCCTGAAGGTTCCAGGAATGAGACCATTAGTCCCTACCTAACATCTCTTCTTTCAGGAAAATGATCAGGTCAGGTATGATTTGTCTTCTTTCTCCCCTTTGAAGCTACAAGTACACCAGTTAGAGCTGGCTCGGGTATGCCAAAACAAAGCTTCCCTGATGACCCTGAACCTTGGTCTGTGGAAGAAGTGATCCTGTTCCTGAATCAGAAAGATCCTGAGTTATCAGGCCTCGTCGCTGACCTCTTCAGGAAACATGTAATGTATCTTTTGATGGGGTTTTCCTGCCATAATGCCTTTGAAGGACCTCTGCGCAGGCCCTTCAGCTGGATGCTCATTAGTGTGGATCGTGGGGAGCCCTATCAACTGATTTTTCCATTTGTGAGAAGGGTTACTTTGCCCAAAGTTAGATCCTTAAATGGTGGAGGCTGGATCTGTGCTTTAAGCAGGTGCCAGCCTGAATGCCTGAAATCCTATAAGCCTTCAAGTTCTCAAGAGAAGGTGATTCGGCATAGCCACTCTGGGGTGTCTTCTCCTTGTAACAGCAGCTACAAGGATCCTCCTTGCCACCTGCTCCCTGCTCAGCCCCAGGACCGTGAGTGGGAGGGGGTGACCTCAAGCTGTGACTGGGTGTCCTGCTTGTTAATGACACCCGATGAGTCCAGCAGCTGATTCCATTTGGCTCGGTTCTGTTAACCTGATATGGATATTGACAAATTGGGATGCTGATACTCTCAGACTATTTACAAGTAACATCATGGCCTTAATTTTTGCAAGTTCTAATTTCTTTAAATTCTAGCTTTACTTAGTAGACAACGTATAGAAACTGCCTGGCAAGGACAGTACTTTAAGGAAAGTCAGGTCTCTTCAGACAATGAGTTATGTTTCTGCAGTTTTGTTTTTAACTCCAAACTGGTGAAATCCAAATAACATGCTTCAGTAGCATCACTTGGTCAATTAATATAATAAAGAATTTTGGGAGGATGCCTTGTGACTCCAAAGGAATATTTTTATAGTGTTTCCTAATGAATAAAATTGGAGGCCACATATCTGATGTACCCTTTTCACTATGGTAAGAAAATCAGTAATTAATTTTTGCATCTAATTAGCATCAGACAACTAATTAGCTTTCAACATCAAGACAACACTGCATATAGCACATTTATACTTTGTACTGATGCTGACATACTAATATTCCCAGCCCCTCTAAGAAAGTTAATGACTGTCTGAAATTCATTTCTATCAGTCATAGTTTTTACTCTTTTTGTCATACTATACAATATTTTATTCATCACATCATTTTATTCATAGTATTTAAAATGAGGTAGTGTGAAGCCTGGGCCACTTCTAAGAGAACAGATTACATTTTTTTTAGTGGGAAGTAAATTTAGAGATGATGAAATGATTCATTGTACAAATTATAGATTTTTAGTAGCCTTTATCAAGCAGATGCAGATTGAGAATACATCTGGAGTGAACTGCTCTGTAATTGGTGTTGACATGTTCTTATATACAAAGAAATAGCCATTCTGATAAACTATGAAAGCATTATTAATTATTATAATTTCCTTTGTTGTATAGAACATTGATGGGAAAGCTCTGCTACTTCTCACGTGTGGCATGCTGATAACGTACCTGGGGCTTAAGCTGGGGACAGCCGTGAAGCTGGGCCACTACATTCAAAAGCTTAAAGAGGAAAAACATCTTGAAAATTGAAAAAGTGTTTGTGTAGATTAAGATTGGATGTAATTCTGGGGAGACCAGTGCATCTTGGTGTAGTTATTTTTCTGCCCTTTGCAGTTTTCGTTGTGTAAAAGGTTGCTCTAAAAATGTTATCTCCAGAATTGCAGAACTACATCACAGTCCACGCTACTTCTTTAGAAACCATTTTGTGTGTTAGGATTAGCATATTCAAATTGGTAAGTTTGTTCTTTACATCTTTTTATTATGTTCATTGTATGCTTTACAAATATACTTTATGCAGGAAACAGAGAAACAGCTTTGATTTCAGTTAATGTTTATACACAGAACCAAAACAGCTAAATCCCAAAGGGGAGATTAATCCCTAATTATTTTGCTGACATGTTACCCATATAAATCCCTTTGATGCCTATGACTGTTCCTCTGTATGTTGCATTTTTTCTTCTTTAAAGAAAAATAAAAACAATTTTACAAACTTTCATGAAGTGTTCTTACCAGGTTTTTTGTAAATTATAGGAAAAAAATAGGTGTTTTATTCAAGAAGTATTATACTACACGGGTAGTTTGGAGGGAGCCTGGTAACTCTTTTTAGTTAGTGTCAAAGCCTCAGATCTGATTTCACTTGCTTTCACACAGCATATTAATGTATGACTTTGTTAGAGTTGAAAAAGAAGCAGTCTTGTTAAAGTCAGGGGTTTTACTGTCCAAGTACTTGAGTTTTAATGCTTGCAGTCATTCTGTGAGTGGACAGATTCCTAGGAGCGAAGGACTGGTCTCTTGTAGGGGCCTTAAACAGGACCCCAGGGGGGCAGTGGGAAGTTTAAGAGTACACTTTGTGCATGGTTTTGTGGCTTGCAACATTACCGGGGACATGAACGTGATGAGCTAGAGAGCGCCGGTGTCCGCATAGCTCGTCCCAACTGAGTTCGTACACCTCGCTGGCAATTCTGGCTGCTCTGTGCCCTGGGGACCAGAAGCCATGCTGGCTGTCTGCCTCAGCCTCCTGCTTGCCTGGTGGACGAGCCTTAGAGGCTCGGGGTTGCGGTTGAATCTCCTTCAGTATCTGACCCCTCAGCCACTCTGCCCCAGGAGCTGGGGCTCCAGGCCTCTGAGCCCAGAACCACTTCCTGCTCTGGCTCCTGAGCAGCGTGTCCTGTAGACCCTTGGAGCCGAAGGGCCTGAAGTGAGGCACTAGGATGACGCTCAAGTGGCTGGCGTGGGGCTTACAGTTAGCGTCGCTTTGCTGTCTGAGACACGGGTCGTTCAGAAGCACTGGTTTCTCACTGTCTGGTGTGTACGTTTTTGGTACAGAGAATATCCTGCCGTGCTAGCCTCCCGTGGGCTTCCAGGCTTTTAAAATGATCTTTCCTTTGCTTTTGCCTTGCAGTCCGTCCTCTGCCCGGCTGTAGGCAGCCCAATTCTGCAAGGTGGGTGCGAAAGCTCTCAGCACGGCAAGCACGTGCTTTCGTTGGGATGTCTTCTGCTCCGTGTTCAGGGAAGGATTTCCCAGACTTTGAAACCTGGGCCCCTGTGTAAGTATGGAAAAGCCGTGTCCTTCTGGACTCTTCTCAAGAATTAAGCCTTAGACACCCTGACTAGGAGCAATGTAATGGGGAGGGAAAGCGTAGCTTTGTCAAGCTGCCCGAGGGATCATAGTCACAGCTGGCTGAATAAATGGAGGGCCCCAGGTCGTTATGGAGGATGTCCCCTCAGTTCTGTCTTGGGGACAGAGCAGGCCAGGACCCTGAAGGTTGCATTTAGGAACCCCCCACATCGCCATCTGCCTGCCCAACAGCACGGTGTGCTCGCTTCCGCTCCACATCAGTCATGTTGGTAACAGGAAGCTGCCCAGCTGACAGGAGAATTCAATGCTGCAATGCTGGGACACACCCTGCATGGAGTACAGAGCAGTGTCCTCAGCGTAAGGCCCATCCCGATGTCCTGGAACTTTTGAAGCCTGGCACCCAGGCGCCGCTAACCTGTGGCAGGGGTATCTCTGGGGCCTAGGCCTGGGCATCAGGTTTTACAGCTCCCTTGGCGGTTCAGGTGCAGCCAGGGTCAAGACCAGGCATCTAGAAGAGTGACCTGTGCCATTTGTAAATTGGGTGGGCTTCTTGTCTGCCCGCCTCCCTTGAGGGCATTGGCTGGAGTCTGGGCTCCAGGATCCAGCCGCCCCACCCTCACTCCTCCAGCTCTCTCAGGGGCCGGGCCTTCTGCCATTCCCTCTGTTGCATTCCAAGATGTGACCACACTTTCCCTGCTTTTTCTTGTCCCTGCAAACATTGAGGTCGTCACTTCAGGTCTGTACAGTCTGCACGTGTGGTGTTGTCCAGCTTGGGCTTTGGCCTGTAAGTGATGCTGGAAAGGCCTGGGCCTGCAAGCCTGTCTGCTGGACTTTGCTGGAAGTTTTCTGTTACTAAAGGGTGAGGAGGCTTCTTCCTGACAACCTGGGCCCTTGAGGACTTTCAGTCCAGACCCCTCCCACAGACCCCCTACGATGCTCACAGACCTTGTTCGATGCTCACAGACTAGATTCCCCCAGAGGACCAAGGCCACCAGGCAGGTGGCTGTGTGAGCACCGCTCTGTGCGGGAATGACTGGGGATTGTCGTTTAGCGCTGCCAGTAAAGTGCCTGGTCCCCCACCTCAGACGGAGTGGGTAGTGGGTGGTCTCTCTGCTGAGAGGCAATGGCTGTTCTGTGTTTTTGGAAATCCCCTTGCTACAAAGGCCCCCCTCCAGGGCAGAGAGTCTGTCAGGTCTTACACAGGATGAGCAAGGATTCCTTTCCCACTCTCACCTCCCAAACCCTTTTTCTGGAGTACTTCAATTATACTTGCTGCCAATGTATCTAGTGGCTGTGTTCCTCAAAGCTTTCTCCCATGCTTGATTGCCTTTAAAAGGCAGTCAAGATAGCTCTCCTATTGAAAAAAGAAACTGTTCTTATGTCTTGTAAAGCGAGTTTGTATTTCTAATTAAAATAGAAGTTTATCAGCTCTAGGATGTCATATATGTATAACACATGTTTGATAAAGGGGAGTACAGCTGTGTATGTTAACCTCAGAGGAAGGCCCCATGACACTGCTCATCAGGTTGCAGGCTTTGGCACTGCACAGACCCACGGGAAGCTGTCCCTCGAGCATGGCCTTCAGTGGGCTCTGGGGCTGGGCAGTGGCCTGTGAGCAGGGCCTGTCCCTGGGGGCCCCTTGAGAGCCCCATGCCTACCCTGCCATCCACTGCAGGGAAGGATGGGAATGTCACCCCATATGTACCTCCTACTTCCTACTTGCAGTTACTGGGCAGGTGCATTAATATCATCAATCAGCATGACAGAGGCAATTGAGTCATGCCCTTACAGATAAGGACTCCAAAGCAGGGTGAAGTTTCATAACACTTTGATTCTGTGGCCAGTTTTTGCTTTGAAGTTTTTTTTCTCCCAGCTTATGACTATTTTTCTCCTTTTCTAACAAGTCCATTTTCCTGCTGATGGCCAAGTGATCCACCCTTCTCTCAGGCAAAAAAAAAAAAAGTAAAGGAAATGACATTTATATTGTTTCAAGTATAAGTAGTCTGGGGGAAGGTGTGAAAATGCCTGGCTAGGAACCCACCTTTGTGGAACAAAGTAGAACATAAAAATATGCCAAGAACAATTAAAGGCTTTGTAAAATCAGAAATTTCTGTGACCTTTGTTGGCCTTGCTCTCTATTGCTATCTGTAACAAAGTATAATAGGATCTAATTTATTGAGCACTCTGCCATCGGTGCCCCAAATGTGCCAGCTCAGTTTACAAATGAGGAATTGGGGGCAGAGAGTTTAAGTGACTTGCCCCAAGTCACACAGCTAGAAAGAGCAAAAGTGGGAACAGAATCGACACTCTAGCTCTAACACCAGCACTCCTAACTTCTACCCCAAGTCCCCAGGCACCCCTCACTTAGATGTAGTGAGTGATACTTACTGTTCCTGGTTTTGACACAGAAACGTGTTATGCTTGGGTGTTTTCCACAGTTGAAGACAGAAGGAAGCCTGGATCTACAGGAAGACTTAAAGGTTCATTCAGTCACTTAAAAGATTTGAAGTATTATCATTTCATTACAAGCCAGTGGGGTTCACAGGATGATGAATTGGGGTACAGGAAGAAAATATTGAACTTCCTGATACTTGTTTCACTCTTTCAAAAATTTGATTTTTGCACATATTTCATCATCTTATATTTATAGTCCATGCATGTAAGTTATAAATAAATCCATAGACTCTGATGAGGTGCTTGCTGAAACACTGTCTTTGTATAGAACTGATGAGATTTGACTATTGTTTGCTTTATGTTCTAAGTATATTTCTGTAAGAGTGTAAGAACCACTTTTGAGGAATTCATTATGTTTTGAA
This sequence comes from Smutsia gigantea, assembly GCA_032199065.1. Classification (NCBI taxonomy): domain Eukaryota; kingdom Metazoa; phylum Chordata; class Mammalia; order Pholidota; family Manidae; genus Smutsia; species Smutsia gigantea. The sequence continues at coordinate 10,115 of JAVSCE010013317.1, forward strand.
GCACAATGAACCATATAATTTAAAAGAAACTTTTTTTGCAAAAGGAGTTCCAGATGACAGATATTTCTGTTTTGTATGTCTGGATTTCCACATGCTGAAACAGTGTGGATAAGAAGGGCATACTTGTATGTTTCCCACGGGTTCAGTTCAGTCCACACACATTTATTGAGGGCTCCCTAATACCAGTCACTGTGCTGGGCATGGGAGATCCAGTGGCCTTGCCCTTGGCCCTAGAGGAGCTTATTGTATAGTGGAGTGCACAGAGACATACTTTCCATTGAATGAGGTAGACAAGACGATATAAAGGTCCCTGCCACTGTGGTAGGGCAGGAGATGGCTCTTAGCTTATGCTGGAACAGTCATGGAAAGGTTTCTGGAGGTGTTGTTTTGAGCTAAATCTTGAAGGATTAGCCAGAGTAAGAATATGGGGAGGGAGTGTCAGGGCACTCAATGGTAGAACCACAGAGGCTTGCACTAGGAACTGTTAATTTTCTGTATTCCTGGAGCTTACACATGGGGGTGAATTGGGGAGCTCCAGCACAGAAGAGGTCTGGGGTCTGATCTCAGAAGGCCTGACATGGGAGGCCTCTGCAGGTAAGGGGAATATCCCCAAGACCAAAAGTTTTATGCAGCAGAACGACAATGGTAAGACTTGGCTTTTACCAAAGCTATTCTGGTAGAAGTACAGAAGAAAGTTGGGAGGGCTGAAAATTGAGATGGGTGCTCACCCAGTTCTGGGGCCATTTTAAAAGTCTAGGCAAATGACGTGGACTGGATGACATGGGTTGGATCAAGATTGGTGAGTCTGGAGGAAAGGACTGATGGAATTGAGGAAAATCAAGGAAGGCAATCAGTAAGACACGGCACGCGGGAGGTGAAGGTGAGAGAGAAGTTGTGGAGAATACCTCCACATCTCTTGCTGGGTTACAGGGAAGAAGGTGGCGCAGAGACTGTGTGGCACCATGGGAGCTGGGGCAGGGCTGAGGCAGGGAGATGCCCAGATGAGCCATCAGGATGTTGAATCTGAAGGACCAGTGAGACCACCCTGCGAAGATGGCAGGTCAGACCTTGGGTACTGGTGTCTGCAGAGGAACAAACACAGTAAAGATGTTGGAAAGAACCAGGAGACTGGATGAGGTCGCTGCTGGGGAGAGCATGGAATAACGGTGGCAGGCCTGGGACAGAGTCTGTGGTGGAGGGACCAAGAGCCAGCGATGGCACACCCGTGCCAGTGCCTGCAAAAAGCACGTGAAGAGATGCTCTGAGAGGCAGGAGAATGCAAGGGGTTGTGGCAGGAGTGTTAAGGAGAGAGAGAGGTCATCACATCACACACCTCCAAGCGGCAGGAAGATGAGGCCTGAGAGGTAACCATGGCTCTCTGGATAATGATTATCACTTGTAAAATAAAACAAAAGAAGCACGTCTGGGAGTTTAAAAGAAAAAAGACTGAGAAAGAAAGAAAGGAGCTTCAGTAAAACATCCATTAAAACATCATTGATTTGGAAATTTGCAAGGCTCAAATGGGCTCTGCGGGATTTTAACCTTCGTGGTGGTAACAAGGGAAGGGTGTAAAGAGTAAATAGGACAAGTGGACGATAAGTGGAATGTCTAAAACACAGCGTCGTGTTCATCTGGTACCTGCACAATCACCCTTGAGCAGGATCCAGAACAGGCCCAAAGCAGAAGGGCCGGGTGGTGCCTGAGCCTGCGCAGGGGCCGGTACAGCCAAGAAGCAGTAAATAAGAAAGTAGAGAAGGCACTCTGTGTTTTCAGTAATTCAACAAGCAATCGTTGAGGCTTTCCCAGCTACTCTGCCCTGGGGGCCAAAGCTGAGGCCCCAGCAATCAGTTCTATGATGTGGCCTGTCTCAGGGATCTTGCAACCTGAGCACTGGGGCGCTCAGGAATATGCGAGACCCCTGTGGTGGCTCTCAGAGAAGCCCTGAGAAATGGTGCTGCTGTGGAAGGTCCTCCCAGACATGGCCCTGGGGCTGGGCCCGAGCATGCACTTGCCAGGGAAGTGGGGACCATTTCATGCTACTGGGCAGGTTATGGATGAGAACCAGTTGGCCAGTGATGGCTTTCCAGGCATGTCCTGCTATCACGGAAGACAGGATCGAAGAGATTTTTTTTTAATGAAAGAGAGAAGAGGCACCAGTATGGAGTAGGCACTGGGGACAGGAGAGCCAACACAGGCCAGGGACAATCAGCCCCCCTTTTCTGGACAGCCCGGAGGGTATCATGTCATTCCAGTCCAGGCCAGTCACCAGTGTTCATAACAATGCGTGAGTCAAGGAAGGTTTCCTCTGCGAGATGCTTGATGCATTTTGAAAAGATTCCCATTGAAAACAGGTACCCGTCTCAGGAGCTTAAAGACTTAGCTCTCCATTATCTGCCTCCCCCACTGCCTGTCTAGTCGCATTCCCCAGCCACACAAAGGAAACAGACTCTTCTTATCCACCCTCAAGTACCTTAGCAGCACACATTCACTTATAAATAGTTGATACTCTCTTTACAAATAATGTTAACCCTGTGTTAACTCAATTCCCCCAAAGACTTCTGCCAGGCACGACATTGTTAACTGGTTTTCATTAGTTTGGAACTTGAAATCATAAAGCCACAGTAAAAAAAAAAAATCACTTGTTAACAAAAACCTGTTAACTCTGTGTGCTGGCCTTGTTTCTAGAAGACAGATTCCCAATGGCATTTCAATTGTCTCCATTGCCCTTGTGGCCATTTTGGGGACTGACTGACACCTGCTGACATCCTGCCATCAGGGGCTGAGTCTTTGTTTTGTGAGACTAGTGCTTGGATCCTTGACTATTTCAGCCCCCTTTCTGGAGGGGGGGAATGATGGTCTGGACCTTAGTCCCCTAATTCTGAGCTCAGAACTCATTAGACAATATGTGCCCTGAATGTCCCCTCTTCCTGGATAAGATGTAAGATCAAATAGCAAAGGGACACTGCTGTGGTGTCAGGAGTCCTGAGGGAGAAGGTGCTGAGGGGGATGGTATATACAGGCCACCACTGTGTGGTGGTGTTTCCTGGCCGTGTGTGCAGGCTACAGGGTGAGGAGGTGGTGAGGTGGGACACCCGATGAAGGCAGCTGCTCTTCTGTGATTTTTTTATACTCTGCTCTTCATGTGATTTTGTTTGAATTAAGAGCCCTGTGGCCAAATACGGTTTGGACCTTGGTAGAGAAACAGTGAAAACCAAGTGGAAGGCCTGGGAAAGCCTGCTCAGAGCAGATCCCTTGGAGAAAAGGACTCCAGATTCCAAGATATAAGACATGAGGGATGATGTTGCAAGCAAAGCTCTGACTGTAAAGAGAAACCTGGGAAAGTCAGATATGTGGGGTCCAAAGACAAATGAGGCGGGTAAAATTAGTCAAAGATGGCAGGGCCTGATGGGAAGCAGTGATCTGTTAACAGGGACATGACTGACCAAAGATGGGAAGTAACTCTTCAGGTCTCGGAGGCTTTGCTGGAATCCACAGTCAGTCCCAATTTCTATCTGGGTTCTTTTACTATTTTGAAAAAGATGACAGCTTTATTGAGACATAATTCATCCATTTAAAGTGTACAGTTCAATGTGTTTTTCTGAATAAGTTGTACAGACATGATCACAATCACTTCCAGAACATTTTCATCACCTACCTGGAGTTCTTGATGCTAGCTACAAAGGAGGTAGAGAAATTGAGGAAAGAGCAAGCAAAATGATGAAAGGATTATAAAGTAGGAGCTCAGAGAGCACAAGAGGACCTGGGACTCTTGAGAGCAAAAGAGGAGGCTGCAAAAAGATGTACTGTTGAAACAGGGAACTACTAAAAGGAGGAGGTTTGGCCTTTGTTTCCATCAAGGGCAAACAAAAAACTGGGCTCAATTACAGCCAAAGGATCCAGGTAAAACATGAGGGAGGGAAATGCACACCCAACTTCCTGGGCACGTTTGTACATTCCTGGGTTATGCTGCCCTTAGAAATCAGACTAATGAATGATCACCACGGGGTGAATTTTGAATAACAGGCCCTCCCAGTTTCATGGTGTTGATAAAATGCGAGACATCCCTTCAGAACTGGCTGAGTGCCTGCCCTTCCTGTGATGTGGAGAGATCCTGCTGAACCCCATTTACTAGGGAGAAGCTTCCAGAGGGCCCAGTGACATGCTGGATGAGTGATGGCCCTTTGGATGGATGAATGGAGATTCCAAATAATAGTTTCCTGGTCAGATCAGCCTCGTGGTAGTAAACCAGAAAATATGAGTGGGGCACCAGAGGCCACAGCTATACATCTCTCTTCCTGATTGTTTCTTGATTAAGTTCATTCTTCAGAGAATTTTTAGCTGCTGCTGTGGGCCAGGTGTAAGCCAGACCCTAGAGATAAAGCAGTGGTTCTCAACTGGGGTTGCCTTTGGCCCCTAGGGAACTCTTGGAAACTTCTGGAGACATTTTTATTGTCACAGTTGGGGTAGGGAGGAGATGGGTGCTACTAGCAACTAGTGGACAGAGACCAGAGATGCCGCTGAACATTCTACAGTGCACAGGACAGGCCTCCACAACAGAGCATCATCCAGTCTCACATGTTAAGTAACACTGCCAAGGTGAAGAAATCTTGAGGTGAAGAAAAAGGTTCAGCCCCTGATCTTAAACACTCTGGTCTGTTCCTTGTGGTGTTCCTTAATATGGCTTGAAATGTGTCCTAATGAACACTTCTGCATTTAGAAATCTCTTCAAGTCCCTTATTTGAAGCAATTATAAATAAAACCGAATTCCCAACACCATTCAGGACTGACAGCATGGTGCTGTTTATGTAAAGGGATTCATGACATGTTTATGAATTCACTGGGTTATCAAACCTTAGACTTAAAATTTTATTTAGCAGAGGGAGGAGAGTTTCCAAGTGACCTTTATCATTTGTATCGGCAGAGTACGCCTACACTTTTGACGGGATATGTGGAATACAATTGGATGGAAAATAACCTACAAGTTGGGTTAATAAACCAAACCTCAGCAGTTCATCTCCTTCAACTTGAACTTGTTCATACTTTCAGCAGGGCCTAGCTAAAATCTCACTTTGCTTTGAAATCCCCTGGTCTAATAACAGCTGCAGATGGATTATTTACAGTATTTTGGAACTAGTTCTTTCAAGCACTCATATATGCTACTTACTATAAAATAAACCAACATGTTAATCAAAATAAATATGAATTTATTAAAATGGCACCCTAAGGACCTCAAATATACCTTATTTTGTTTTACTGATGTGGGAGGTCAGTTATTTGACCTGGCTGGTAGTGAGCTGCTCTGGAAAATTGCCTTTTTTATTTAATGAGGAGTTAAGACAGCCAGAATGACCTCTATCACTTTTTTCCCTGCTGTTAAAGTTTTCAGCTTAGCAGCTTTTGAGTGTGGCTTTTAGAGGCTTGGCATCCCCACCCTTCGGCTTGAAATCTCCCATTTACCATTGTGCCAAGTGCTCTGAGCATTCCAGTGAACTGGAATGGTCTGGAAAATAATTGAAAAAAATCTGTAATTCACACCCTTCACTAATTCATCCTGGTTCTTGCCCCCAAAGGATTCAAATTCCTGTGGGTTCACTGGGCTTCAAACCCAATATTTAAGAGTCATTGCAAAGTACCTATTTTGGACTTGTTGACGCTTAAAAACAGAAAACGGAAAACTCTCCTGAGCCTCAATTTCCTCACTTGTGAAGTGGCATCTAAATCCTTTTCTGCTGTGTTCTGTTAATGATGCTATTCATGAAGATAATGACCGTACTCACATACTCTCCCAATAACTGGCTACCTTTTCATTCTTCCTTCCTTCCTCCCTTCCTCCTTTCTTTCCTCTCTCTCTCTCTCCCTCCCTCCCTCTTTTTTGGAGTTTTCACCATTGCAGACATCTTTTTTTGTGCTTAAAGTGTGACAGTTTTGCCTTTGAATCTAAACACATGTTTGCCTTAGAATCTCCTACTCACTGTCAAGGACTACCTTGGTTTCAGTAGTAACTGTATCCTCTCTCTAACCCCCTTCCTTTCCCTCTAGATCAACTAGTTTTTATTTTACCAGGAGCATCACTGCCCCCAAATATGGATCTCTGTAACTTGTTCCAACTTTTTATCATTTCTGAACTGAAGCTGGTTGAAGCCATCTTGACAAGTCTGAGCGAATATCGACATTCCTGGGACCAATCCTATTTCCTAAAAGACTCTGAAAGGCTATTCGTTAGGCTAGCTGGGCCAAACATTTTTTTGAGGAGAGATGGGAAGTTAAGGCATGAGAAAAAGCCTGATGGAACTTCTGTGTGGCTGAAACCTGAAAGTAGGTTAGCTGGAGACAGGGTGAGGGGTGGGGCGGTAAGAGTGGCCACAGCTCTCTGAATCAGGCAGAAAAATGATGGGGCCTGAGGATCTGCCAGGGGCCCACTCTGTGAGCCCTATGAGGCTTACATGTCTCCCACCAGGAGCCGTGGCTCCAGGATGATGGTTCTTACCTAAGGTTTGTGTGAAAGGACACACACTCCTGACTGGGGAGCATCTGTGGAGTGGCGTCACTAAGGAACTGAGGGAGGCTCACTCTGACCTCAGCAACAAGCCCTTTGCCCTTCTCCTGATTCCCTGGCATACACGTAGCCAAGCGGCTTCCAGTTTCCATTAAAGGCTGAGAAGGGGGCAGGTAGAGGGCATCACTGCCCTGGCAACACGACCCTGGGCCCAGCGTAACACTGTGTGTAGCCTTCACAGATCTCAGTGGGCAAGTCTTCTAAAGTGCCAGCCAGTCCCCAGGAATCCACAAGGCTGGGGGGTAGCCCACGCTGGCTCAACATGCAGGGTTGGCTGCCAAGCCAACATTGCTCACCCAGCTAGACCTGACATCTGAAAAGAAAACAGCATTTCCAGATACAACAAGGAGAAGTCTGTGGCTTGAGGTTTTATAATGTAATTACAGGCTACAAATGCCTTCCCTTCCACCTTTGTCACTCAGCTTTATGCACTTGTTTCTAAAAGGCAAATCAAGAATTCTCTTCCCTCAGGGCCAGAGAAGCAGCAGCTCTTCCCAGGAAGTTGTGAAGAGGGGGCCCTGCAGGCTCCGCAGAGATGGCCACGGGGGACAAGACCTCAGGTGACGGGGAAATGCACGTGCCTAAGCACACTTGTGTTGGTTGTATTTGAAACTAGAATACACATGTCATGCTCAGGAAACATGGCCAGAAACCCACAAGTGGAGGGAAAAATGGAAAAATTGCACACCATGTAGAAGTTGAAAGAATGGAGTCTGGCTGGTGCCTTAGAATGGGACTAGTTAGCCTTACGAGAGACAGCTATTTGGTTATTTACCTTCATGCCACACGTTGCAAAAGAAATTTTAATAATGCAGGAAAAAGACAATCCATTCTGGGTGTCTGGTACAGGACCAGCTAAAACTGTAACCCTATACACAGCGGGCCTGGTAATAAAAGAGCAGTCTTGCAACTGCTTTCCCTCCTGTTCGTGTTCACAGTAACAGCTGGATACATACTAATTGCAAGAAGTGAAAGCAAGAGCTTTAAGTTTAAATGCAGCCATTCCACAATCAGTCTCTCGGCAGCGCAGTGGCAGACGCAAGTGTGATGTGCTACCTAGCAGGTCTATTTTAAATGTACCGTCACAGTTCCTCACTTGTGTGCGTGACTTTATGCTGTCAGAGAAGAGCGACGCACTGCTGTCTCCTTCCAGGTGCATCGCTCCTGTCCATCAAGAAATGGCTCCACCAGGGGTGCTTGGCCTCAGCACTGGTGACATCTGGACCACATCACTGTGCCGGGGGCTGTTCTGCGCACTAAGGGATACTTAGCAGTATCTGGGCCTTTACCCTCCAGATGCTTGTAGCACCTCCTCCTCAGCTATGACAGCCAAAGGTGCCTCCAGACATTGCCAGGTGTCCCCCAGGGACATGGTCACCCCCAGTTGAGAACCATTAGGCTAAATTAACATGGAATGACTTTCTCTACCCACCCCTGTTCCCAAATATCCCTCCCTAGGGCCGGGAACATTATAAGACATCTCCTAATCCACTTTCAGTCATTCACAACAACGGTCCTATTGCCCTTGAAAAGAAGGTCCCTTCCAGCTAAATGCTGAGAGGTGGCGGGGAGGAAGAAGGCCAACTTTCCTTTGAGAAACGTCTGTGGGTTTAGGTCTGTGGAAGGTTCTGACGCAAAATTCTACACACGTGGCGTCTATGTGAACTGGAAGAGGCCCCGGGTACTTGAGACTCAGCGCCCCACCCTCTTTGTCCCATTTTACAAATGAAGAAACTGAGGCCCAGAGAGGGAAGTGACTTGCTCAGGGTTATATGTATTCTTAATCCTCCTTTTATGAGGGCTTACGCCAATACAATTCTTTGTCCAAAATGCCAGAAGAGTTTGGGTCTCTAAACGCAGATCATTTGTTAGTGCTTTACAGGCAACAGTTTTGGCCAAACCATGCCAGTTAAGAAATGCAATTTTTAAAAATGAGAGAATGCTGCAACCAATTAGTGCAAACAAACATTTATTGTGAAATATTCATCCTACCCTTTATTAGGTATTACATCATCAAAGCACTTTGTGGCAAAGAAAATAGCTTTTTTTACCCCTCTGATTCACCCAATATTCCATTAAAGCTGCAAAAAATGTGCAATCTGCTTGAAAAATAGGTTGCTCTTATTTACTTATTTGTGAAAAGTCAAAAATTAAAAAAGAAAATGATACTAGCTTACAGGGCTTCTAGAGCCAATTCAGCTTCCCGCTTCCCAACTACTCCCCAAAATAATTAACAAAGATAATTTGTTTTAAATGCCTTTTTATAAAACCAATGCACCTTTCCCCATATTATAATCATAAAAACTTTAAAAAGCCGTTATTTACTTTCTTGGAAAAAAGGTGGCCAGCCGTTGTTTTTTGATTGGGAGCATGTGTATTTCCTGGGAGTTCACTTTCTTTAACTTTATGCTCCGACTTTTGACAGGTTTCCTAAGGGGCTCCGTGTTTCCCACGGACTCTTCTCCTTGGCTGTTGATGTCGTAGCCCTGAAGCACGGAGTCTTCTCTTTTGAAGGAGAAGTTTTTGGTGGACACGCCCGAGATGCCTTTGATCTTACCACAGAAGATGGTAGGCACAGCGTCTTCCACCGAGACGATCACCTTGGCCGCCTGGGACTCGCTCCCAAGCTGGATGCTATTCTCAGCCTTGACCTCGCCGCTGGGCTGGCTGTGCAGCTCGGCGGCGCTGCTGCTGCGACCATCCATCGTGGCCAAGGCCTCGTGAGGCCTGGCAGGGGTGAATGGCATTTCCACGCCGGTGGGAAGTTTGTCCATCACGGTGTGACCTGGGCTGTCCACTGGCCCGCGGCTGTTAAACAGTGGCTCAAGGGGAGGCTCAGATTTCCGGTGGGCTGCCAGCGACAGGTCTAGGGCCGCATCTTCCTGGCAGATCTGGGGACTGACTTCGCCAGCCTTGAGCCAGGGCACTGACTTCATGGAGAGATCCAGGGCCTCATTCTCACTCCCCATCTTGATGACTGTGTGGCGGCTGAGCTGGAAATACTCCCTTGGCTGGAGGATGTCAAAAGGCTTCAGTTCCTCCTTCTCCAGAGGGGTCTGGGCACCTTTAAAGGGGTGCAGGCCGAAGGAAGACGGCGGCTTGGGGAAAGTAGGGCTGAGCTTGGATTCAGAACTCTGAGGCACCAGGATGGGGATGGGAATGGGGACCGGCACGGGCAAGGGGACGATGACAGGGTATGGCACCAGGAGGGTGGCCGGCGGGACAAGGGGGGACAAGGGGGAGTTAAAGGGCTGAGGGGGCATGGGGGCATACCCAGGAGGAGGCTGACAGGGTGGGGGACCAAGAGCGCCCTGTGAGGGGAACAAATTCTGGAGCACAGCCTCAAAGGGCAATGCTGGCTCCTGCGGCTGGCTAGGGATGCGCAGGTCCAGGAGCTGGGGCTGGGCCTCGGTGTCCTCAGCTCCCTGGAAGAGGTTGTTGTGGATGGCACTGGAGGAACAGGGGGCCTCCTGTGGCAGGACCAGTGGGGAGTTGAGGTGCTGGAAGACATGCTGCTCCAGCACCACAGGCAGCTGCACAGGGCCCTGTGTGGTCATGACGTAGGTGGCATTGCCATTAGGGTTGAGCTCGGGCGCGGAGCTTCCCTCCACCTGCATGTGAATGGGCATCACCACTGGGCTCTCCCCGAGGCACAGGGGCTGCAGCACGGTGGCTGCCACCTTCAGAGCCATGCCACTCTGGGACTCGGCCGGGGGATTCAGAATAGATGGGGCTGGCACCGTCACCAGGGCCTTCTTCACCAGGTCGGTGGAGTTGATGTTCCAGGCCTCGGTGGTGATCAGCTGGGCCATGCCATTCTCCAGTCTGTTATTGGCCAAGGCAGGAGAGGAGTCGGTCATGTCCATGGAGAGGTTCTGGGACTCCATCACTCAGCTCTGATGCCACTCGGCCTGCAACACAGAACACACAACATGATTCTTCTTTCAGAGACTAGTTATAATTGCCTTAAAAGTGCTCTCCACATCTTTTAAAAGTTTCCATATCTTAGTTAACCAGGGAGCACACCCATGTCTCTATGTATACATACACATTATAGATAGTTCCTAATATATACAAACACACCCACATGATCAGCTCTGTGTGGAGAGGCCCAATTTAACAGGCAATTAAGCTATAAACACAGATGATGTAATGACTAACCAGCCAACAGAGGTTAAACAGAGTATTTGTAAGTCTAATACTGAGCTTATATGTTCAGCCTTCCACAAACATCATTTCATTCCACACTGCTATATCAGACAGTTAAGATGTATGGAGATTTGACTTGTTCAAATTCAAACAGGCAGCAGACTGACTTTCTTTAAGAGAAAAATAAAACCCAGGAACGTTCAAATATTCTATGAAAACGGAAGGGGGCCATCCCAATTATGGGAAACATTTTGAAAACTCCCGGTAGCAATAATTCTTCCAAAAGAGGCTTGGTGGGAGGAGCAGCAGTGCATGTTCACAGGATCACTGTGGTCGTCTCACTGGCTCCCTCCAACCAGTGCCATCCACTTTCCTCTCCCAAAGAGGCAAACCTACCCCGCGGAGCAAGGTGGAGGTGGGGTAACTTGCATGAATGCTCGCATCCAGTCTAGGACCACTCTCCCCAGTCAGCTCATTGGTGTGACTGCTCCTAACTTCTAGATGTCAGGAGGAGGGGATGTTGATGGTTCTTGGGCTGGGGAAATGGAACACTTGTTGGAAACACACATCTTCAAAGGTGAGATCTGTTTCTCGACGTCCGCGGCACCTCTGGCTGCCTTCTGAGAGGCCAAAGGAACCCAGCACGGGTGCTTCCTGGAGGAAGAAGGGCTGCAGCTGCAAAATGGCTCTCCATGGAAACGCGTCCATATTTAGACTCGTTACCATGGAGAAGGCAGGCACCATGTCTAACTCGGGGATCTGTGCAGCCCTGGAGTCTGGTTGGGCTCAATAATAATTTAACAATCCTCAGTCTTGCTGGGCAGGCCTTGGGCAACTCAGATTCTTGGCCTCACCTGTCTAACTGTCTAGCCTTGAGTCCTGTGGCCATCCTGTCTTCCTCTCCTCACCTGCAAATACCACCACAAGCTCCAACACAAGGAAAAGAGGTGGCCCAGCACATCATGGGATTAGAAATAAACAAATGAGGCCTCACTATGGGAAGACAGCTTTAACAAATGAACAACTCTGAGATATTTTCAGACAATCAAAATGTGTCAAATGCACAGAACACGGAGTTTCTCTGAAGCAGCAGAAGGGAGGGCAAGGGGAAGAGTGGTGTGCAGGCAGCTTTGTGGAGAAGGGCTGCTGGGTGATGCTCTTGGCAGGGCGCACTGCAAGTGCCTCTGAGGGAGGGCTCCACGCCTGGCTCCCCAGGGGCAGTGTGCCCCCCAGAAAGTACGAGACATGCTAGCATGCGAGCCAATAATGCCCTTGAGGCTGAGTAGGGAGGCAGCCTGCCCCCAGAGAAGCTGAGGGGGCTTGCCCCAAGTGAAGGGCCTGGGTTTTCCTGAGAGGAATGCTCCCTGATTCAGTCCAGAAAACACCAGGCCTCCAATGCACCATTTGGTCACCATTTGTTCATTCCTGCACACAGGCATTCATTCATTCACTCATCCAACCAATGAATTTGCTGAATGCCTACTGCATGCCAGTGCTGGGCTGGGCCTGGAGATGCTGACATGAGCCGCATGCACAAGATTCCGACTTTCATGGAGATTATAGTCAAGTTGGGGTACATGCCTTGTATCAGACAGATTTGCTAGCATAAGAAGGCATCAGAATTATACCAGGAGAGGCACAGAGGTCAGTCAGACAAAGCTTTGTTGGCCTCTGGCTCACATCCCTGCGAACATAAGGCCTCCTCTAGAAGGGTCTGCGCTGCCCCTCCCAGCGACCAGAACTCTTGGGGAGGAGGGGGGGAAGGTTGACGGAAAGGCTGGTGAGGAGAAGTACAGCAATGATCAGAGAAGGTGCCCATGGCCACCCACCTGAGGTGGATTCTAATGGCCTGTGAGGCGAAACCCACTGGGAGAAGTCAAGGCATGTTCTATGCCATCTTGGGGCTTCCTGTGGGTTTAGCTTATCTAGCAGCGAGACTGCTTTCTCATGATGGGCTGCACCTATCCGCTCTTCCAGCCCTGGTGGCCTCCTTTCCCCGCTGCCTCCCCCAAACCCCCGCCAAGGCCAGATCCCAGGAAGCAAACTTCTCGATGCCTCTTCTCCCTGTTCCTGGCACACCCGTTCAGCTCAGCTGCCAGCTCACTTCTCCTCCTGCGAAACCTCACTCCTCACTCTGCCTGGCTCTGCTTCTAGGCCTGCTACTCCCCTACAACCTTCCTGCTCAGAGTGTGAGGAGGGGACCTCAGCAGGGTGGGTTGCTCCCATAGGCCCCTGCTGCTCCCACAGACGGCCGGAGCTAACACTCACTGAGTGTTTGCCATGTGCCAGGCCCTCTGCTGACAATGCTGAGCACTTTCCATGTACCACCTCATTTACCCCCTAAACAACCCTACAAACGTCCTATAATTATGCCCATTTTACTGATGAGAAAACTGACTCCATAGGAAGCTTAGATAACTAGCTTAAAGGCACCGTGAGGCTGGGATCAGAGTTCAGGGTCAATCCCAGGCTCCTTCTCCCTGTGGGAGCTGTGAGGGCCACACTCTTCCATGCATTTTGTTTATTGGCAAGCTCGGTCCCTGCAGCCTGAGCTTCAACACCAAGTGCATGCACTTGCGGGTTATGCAAGAGGCAGCACTGGGGCATAGATTTCTAAGTGGTGGCCAGGTCCTTTCCAGAAAGTCATTGAACTGTTTGCTCCTTTTTGTCCCCCAGGGCCCTCTGCTGTCCCTCTCAGCAGGGAAGAAACTGAAGGGTCACCAGAATTCCTATCTCTGGGGAGCACAGCCCAAAGCAGCTAGGGTTCTGTTCCCGAGAGCTAGGAGGCCTCCATCCTCCCAGCCTCAGCTTCCTGAGACAGGTGTCACATGAGTGGGAGGGTATCTCAGCACACATGAGCCACAGGGAGGCCTGCAGAGCCCCTGCCGGGGCCTCACATCTCTGGGGGCAGGGCCAGGACTACACTGGGGAAGGAAATGAGAGCCCTGCCTTCATCCTGCCCCCTGCTACCTCCCAGAAAGGCTCTCTCCTTTTCTCCACACTCCTCCTCCCCTGTGGCTCCTCCTGTCAGCAGGCCCCCCAGCCCTGGGTCGGCAGCTGGGGGGGCCTGAGTGTGCCCGGTGCAGGCACAGTGGGTGGGAGCCAGTGCTAGAAACCCCGCAAGGCCCTGAGAATAACCATCCCCTCATGAGATGAGGGTTCAAAGGGCATCTGGGTCCCTGAGGATGAGCCAGGAGGCCAGATAATGACTGGAGAAGGCGGAGGCCAATCGTCCTCCCTGCTGATCCGCGTGGGGACTTCCTCACATCAAGAGGTATCACAGGAGCCACCAGCTAATGCTGAAGCGAAGGGGGAGTGCTCTCTTCAGAGGTGACAGGGAACATTTTCCTCGGGTTTTTCAAATCCTTCTCTGCAAACGGGTTTAAATGGGGTCGCCCATCTCTTCTGCCTGTGCCATTAGCCCTGGGGGTATGGGCAGGCCAAGGAACGAGGGCTGGGTGGCTGGGTGGGAAGCGGGCAATCTGATGTGTGGGTCACTGGAGACCCTCCCTCTTGGCCTTGGCCAGTGGCTGGGGCTGGGAGGCTGGGGCTAGGGTCCACCGCAGTGTAGCCTACGTGCCCCCTAGATGGAGATTCTGGGGGAAAGCCTCAGGGCCCAGGGTAAATGGGGAGGCACGGGGCGAGTATCTGTAGCAGTAGTTAGGCTCAGAGACCTGCGGGGTCACCCAAGTGTTATGTGAGCCGTCCTCTAGCAGTCTCAAAGGCCTGAGCACACCAGAGGCGGCTTCTCCCTAGAATCTTCCCCTCAGCCTCCTGGAGATCTCTTGGGGAGGCCTCTGCCTGCACCGGGTCAACTCCTGCTCCTCTGAGTCTCATCCTCCAAGCTCCCTCAGCACCCCTGCCTTGCCCCAGTCTAGTCCTGAGCCTCCCCATACTGGGTTTGCCTATTTCCTTGTTTCTCCAGGCAGCAGGGGCTGCCTCCCGCCGCATCTTTGTATCTGTCCCTGGGGTAGGGGTGGTTCCCAGCAGACACCTTCCAAATGAGGAAGCCCCTGGATGATTACATAGGTCCTCCTGAACCTGGTGTTCTCAGGCCCAGCCTCTTCTCACACGCCCACTGTTTATAGAATCAGGGCATACCAAGGCCCCCAGTGGTGTTAAAACTTCCATTTCTATCCTCTTTTCTTATTCTGAGTCTTTTTAGAGATAAGGGAGCTGTGACTCACAAAGACTGCCTAAAACTCCCCTGAGGCCAGTTATCACAAAGGTCACCTTCTGCTCTCCTTGTGGAAAGAGCAGAGCGTCACAAGGCAGCCACCACCTTCACCAGCCGGCGGGAGATGCCCCCCGGACAGCAGGTGCCGAGGCACACTGTGCATGGGCAAGAGGCCAGCGGGGGTGGCACGTGAGTGAATTCACCCTGCGTCCCTGTGTTTCTCTGACACACCCAAGAAAAGAAAACCAAAGCAACGCTGGCGTGTGCGCTGTTTTCCTTAAAAGGAGATACATTCGTGAAGCCGACCTGGGGCCTAACGCTGAGGCGGTCAGTGGTCTGCGGGTACCTCTGCAAGCCATGCCCGTCTCCCAGGCCTCCGGCTTCCAGGGTACTGCTTAAACCTCTCATTTCACCCTACGGGCCTCCAGACAGATGGACATCTTTGTATGAGGATATGAGGATTCATTCATGGCTTAATTTAAAAAGCAAAAACACTTGACCACTCAAATAATTTAGACTATCCCCCAGGTCCTAGAGTCCATCTAGTCCTCGTTGTGGGCATTTAACACTAAGTCACACACACACTCACAAATAAAGCAATCCCCACACGCTTAATGCCCTCAGCCACATCCTGAATGATCCCTTGGGGGCCCCTGAAGAGCCTGAAGGAAGTTCAGAATGTGGCTGTGAACTCTATCGTGACCCAAGACAGGGTCACTGAGACCACCTCAGGCCGAGCCTGATGTCTGAGCAGGGAATTTGCACAGAAGCCCTGGCACCGGCTGGCAACCCCTCTCAGAGGCCCAGATGGCCTTCTAGAGAAGGACTTGGTTTTACTTTCTGACTCGAGAGCATCTTCACCACAAAAACAATGATCCAGATGACCACAAGGCCCCCAGTCCACAGTGCCCACAGCCTGGAACAAGAGTTTGAGGACTGGGCACATGGCTTCAGCAGGCAGAGATGAACTCATTATAACTCATGTGTGCTCAGGTTGGGAATCTTAGTCCAAAGTCCAGGGAACAAGGTGCTGGTCACCCAACCTTTTTAGTGGCTGATCTTGCTTCTTGATTCACAGAAAAGACTAAAACCATCAACCCTGACCTCCCCCAACTTCCCCCTGGCTCTCCCAGTGTCTCCCCATGGGCACCGCTCCCATGATGGGTGGAGTGGCTGATGTCTCTCCCACTGGCCAGGCTGACTCCCGAGAGACCTCGGATAAGGATCCCCCCTTCCAACTGCGTCTTATCCTATTTTCTGCTTTCCACCCGGACCTTACCCTTCAATGACTGACCTAATTCAGTATAAAACTCACCAGCTACTTACTAGGAGTTAAATGAGCAAAGCATAATTTTCATCCTTTAATACAACATGGATATGGTTTTGCTATTCGGGATGTGATATGCACTAAATATCTAAAAAGTAATTCCAATTGGGAAAAAAAAAGGTTTTGCTCGCCCCATAGGGTGTAGTCATTGTCAATCACTTGCCTCAGTGACGGAATTTTCTGAGCTTTAAAAATTGGCACAAGACCTTTTTAGTAAACCTGTGTCATAATTACCACATGAATGTACTCCTGAATTAGTTAAAATAGAGAATACACAAAAGAGTTGCCCACCTTATGGCCAATTGCCTTTTACATCCAGAGATGTACACAGCTCTCCAAAAAGCATCCAGTCACCCAGGTCAGCTTTGGAAATGACTTCCCTGACACGTTACCTTATTTATGAAAACAGTGGTGGCCGCATGGCTTATGACTGAGTCTCACCTTTGTGAAACGGGCAGTGGTTGTGAGGGGTTTTGCCCGGGAGGACAGAGTGCCATTCTCAGCGCTGACGTGCTGTTGGTGACAGCTGGAAGCAGTGGCCAGATTGAGCAGAGGGAGCAGTGGGCCCAAGCATCGTGAACTGGCCATCGACACCAGGCTGCTCCAGGGTCTTCCGGGGAGCAGGGTAGGTCGTCATAAATTTCTTTATGTTCATTTTGCCATCTCATCCTTTTTATTCCCATTTTTCTATTTTATAGTGTATGTAATAAATAAATAACAGGAAGACATAGAATTTAATAAGGTGTGTGTGTATGTGTTGAAGGGTGTATGAATTTTCTTTTTTCTGATAAGAGTGCAAGGACAGAAAAGCCGTGACTCAGCAGGAGTGATGGAGCTCTCAAGGCCCAGCGAGACTTCCAGGGTCCTCCCGCAGGAGCGGGGCTTGGGGTTGCTGGCCCGGGGCCCCTCCCATGTTGCAGAGCAGGAAGCACTCAGGCTGAGTAAGGCTCAGACGCGCACCCGCTCCCAGACCCAGACTCCTCCTTTGGTGAGGGCGCGGGCCCTCACCCATAGCTTTGGTTTCCGATTTCCCCTGAGCCTAAGGGGTCCCTCATTACATGTCTTCATAGGCAGCATTCAGCACCAAAGCAGGTGGGATGGTCTGATTCAACCATCAAAATGTCAGATGAGTTTGATGGGTGAGGGGCCTGATAACAAGGATGAAATAAACCCTTGAGTTCATGATACCTAACAGACAAGTGACTGAAACAGCCATAAGAGATGAGGGTGAAGATGCGCAGGGGGGCTTCTCATGACTGTGGGAAGGGACTCAGCTTTCTCTTCTGTGACATGGGTACTGGCCCACTTTCACGGTGGGGGGAAGCGTAACTCAGGCCTCCCATGAATGGGCATCGAACCTCACCTCTGAGGAATTGCTTTGGGCCCTGAAGGATGGGGCTGTGTGGGCATTCTGGGGGAATGGGAGGGGGGACGGGGAGCGCACAGAGGAGTGGGCACGAGGGTCTTTCTGGACCACTCCCATGAGCACTGAGAAGATTCCACTCCCCATCCTTCCATCTGGAAAGGCAGCAGGCAGCTGAGGTGGGGGGGCAGGAGTGGGGAGGAGGAAGGGGTCGGAGAAACAGGGCAGGTTCTTCTGGGAGCTCTAGTTTATCTTTAAGCTAGTCCAGGGGAGAAGCGAAGGCTGCAAGGAAGGGAGAGGGAGGACCTCCTCAGCTTCCGTCACAGTATGGTTTGTCTCTCTTGACACCCAGCTTCCCTCAGCAGGGCAGTATCTGTGGGCTGAACACGTCACAGCACCAGCAAAATCCCACTATGTGCCAGACATACCTATTATGTGGTCTCTGCAGGGTCTCAGCGGAGGGCTGATTCTTGCCAAGTAAACTACTGGTTGAAAAGAGAAATATTAAAGCTGGACCAACCCAAAGAGTGCAGGGAAAACCCATGACTACAGCCGGCAGCTCACACCTGGTTTTCTATCAGAGGCCTTTGCTGGATTTCCCAGAGCGCCAGAGGGGTCTGGGCGACAGGCTGGGGAGGGCACCGTGGGGCTGCGGGGCCTCCTCCCTCGCCCAGGTGGAGAAGGTAACTGTGCATTTACCACCTCAGCTCATACTCCCCATCACCTCCAGCCTGCCCTCAAGGGACCTCTGGTGGCCCATGGGTCATGTGGCCTGGGTGCAGGACTGGAATAGGACTAGGTTCATGTCCATTCATTTATTTATTCTTTCAAAAACTATCTGAGCACCTACTGTGTGTCAGGCATGCATTTCCTTTTCCTCTGTCCTGCTTTCTCCCCAGGCTCGTTGCCTTCTCTCTCAGCTCAATTCCCAGGTATTAACCAACCGATATTCTCCCAGAATTATCTGCTTCTAATGGCTGCTTCAAGGCCACCTTTCTTTCAGAGGTAAAGGACTACATCTCTACAGGAAGAATGCTTGTCCCTGGACAGCCGTGGGAGGGATGTTAGCATGGAGACCTCTCTGTGGTAGAGAAGAAATGCTTTCTTCCCAGAGAGGGCTGCCCCTGGAACTTAGTGGAAGGAAGTGCCCCCCTCTAGTCTTGGTGAACCTCAGTGCCAGGTGAGGAATACCTCAGAATCACAGGAGAAAATCATGAAGGACCGCTGTGGGCGGTAGGGGGCAGTCACCTGGATGTGGGCTGGGGGAGGCAGTGAATGTCCGTCCCTGCATTTGGCCATGGTCCCACCGCCTTCAGCTGGACTCATAGAGCCTCCAACACCCTCAGGTGCAGGTGCCCGAGGGGCCATCTTGTGCAGGAGCACAGGTCATGTTTAAGGTCTCAGGACAGGGTCTGTCATCTTAAAAAGCTATGGTTTTAGGAGATGTTTTCTGGCAATAAAGAAACCTCTTAAATATGGAACAAAGAGGGGGAAAAACCTGCCTCTGGAAGAGAAAATACTTCTAATTAGATTGAGATACAAAGGTTAAATTTTTGTTCTGGGAAAAGGACTGTTTATAATCCTGTGTCATTAGCAGGACATTTTCCAGAGACTAGTGTGCCAGAAATAGACCATCTGAGGGGTCACTGGAAGGAAAGGGTGTAGATCTGTGAAGTCAGAGGACTGGAGTTCAGATTTTCCCTTTCTCCTAATACATGTGAACCCCTCATGAACCAACAGCATGGAAACAGTGCCAGCCTCACCCTGGGCACTGAGTCCCCATGAGAGTGAGTGGTCAGAAGTACAAGCTTTGAACCCAGACAGGCCCAGGTTCAAATTTCAGCTCTGCCTAACTTTGTTAGCTGTTTGGCCATGTGCAAGTGAGTTCTAAGCCTCAGTTCCCCTCTGTGCAAAATGGGGATTAAAAAAAGACATGGGGTGGTTGTAGCAATAAAGGAAATAATCTATGTCAAGTACTTGGCACAGTGCCTGGCACATGGAAGGTGCTCCATAAAACATGGCTATTATCATCAGTGTCCTCCTCTTCATCATCAGCGTCCTCATTGTCATAGCCACAATCGTCATATCATTATCATCGTTGTCATCTTGTCCCCAGTGTCACTGTCATCATTATCAGAGCCACTGCCCATATTTCCTCGGAGCACCTTGAATAGCATTAGAAATGCTCCCAATGGCTTTGTACATTAAGCTCCCCAGTTAAAACCTTGTTTGTTCAAAGGTTCATTTAAAAATGAACTGGGAAGGCATTTCTCTTAGAATTAATGTGTCTTGCCTGAGGGTCTCAGCCCTGGCAAGTTCCTTCTGGATTTGGTGAGACCGAAAAACGACAACAGAAATGGAAAGTTGTCGGTAAAAGGGTTTATACCCAGCTTTATTTTCGTGGTAGCAGGTCAAGTGCTAGAATCCTGCCTGCCTCACGGCAAGTCTGCGTGCAGCAAGCCGGTCTCTGCTCCAGGCTCTGCCTTCGCCTCCAGCCTTTGCTCTACCTCAAGCACAGGGCGGAGCTCTTTATATAGCAACAGAGGCAATACTGGCTTATTGCCAACGGGTGTGGCAGTATTAGCCTAGCAGTAGGCTATTACATCATCAGGTAGACTAGGGTCAGGTGAGGATCCTGCCACAGGCACTTCCATTTTTCCTACAAATGTTACACCTGTTGGTGAAGTTTCCACAAACACTCAACTCCCAACATAGCTGAAATATTAAACGTTTGCAGTGAAAAATAGAAAACAAGACTTGCACTACTGAAAATGAAAGACTATGGGAAAGCAATTAAATAAATACCAAAATCTACTTCTCGCTCAGGCTGAAAGGCTGGGGGAGAAAGTAGAGGTGGCCAGAGTCTTTTGTATGTTGAATCTCAACTCAGGAGCACCTACCACTGATTGGTTATGCTGCATGATTTCATTTCAGACTCTACCGGCTCCATTCCCTTTAACACCGAGGCCTGAGCAGCCCTCCCCTCCTGCTCCTTGGTGGGATTAGGGGCATTTTCTCACTCACTAGAGGAACAAAGAGGAGGGGTGGAAGAGCAGAGGAAGAGGGAAAGGACAAGAAAGAGAGAGAAAGCTAAGTGATTCTGTGATATAACTGGGCAAGAGTTGAAGGGAAGAAGTGGGGAGAAGATAAAAAAAGGCATGTGTAGGTCCAAATGAGAAAGCAGTTGCTCAGCTGGAAGAGATCAAACAGAGAAAAACCGAGAAAAGCTGTGAGAAAAGTACTGAGCGAGCATTATGTGCCTGGCAGAAAGGGGCGCAATGGAGCTACAGCAGCTTGGTTGCCGGGCCCTGGGGTGGAGGGAGAGGGGGCACAGTAGGCAGAGGGGTGCGGAAGATAAGACATTATTCCCCAGTACAAGAGGCACCTAACGAAGGTGATCCAAATTTGGGGAAAGCTTCTCCCATGCTTTTGAAACCACCAAGCACATTCAGTTGTGACTTATCTGTTATGTCAATTCTAGAAAAAAAAACTAGATTTATCACTTTTTGGTGCTTGATATTGATTTTTGCCTACTCTTTACTTCTCCTTGCACAGTCAGAACTGGGTTTCCCTCATCAAAATTGGGTTTTCCAGAAAAAAAGCTGATAAAGTCATCCTCATTGAAGTTGATGACTGATAGGTTCAACAACTATGTTTCCTTTATTAGTGTCATAAACACAATTCAGTCAGTGATAAAGTCATAGACAAAGAAATGAAACTCTAACTGAGGGGTTTGAGATACCAATCATGGGACCTTCCTGTCTTGAAATCTCTCCAAGGAAGACAAGACCCTACAACTATGACCAAGGTTGCTGGCTCCATTAAAAGGTGCTTGAGGGTCAAAAAGGTGGGTGGGATGAGGCCTCAACCCGTAAGCATTCAGAGCTAAGAAAGGAAGTGAATGTGAGTCAATTATTCATTCAGCCAACAAACACTGAACTGGCTACCTCCTGAAACTCTGGTTTCTGTCTTGCCAGGTTTCCATGCAGTAGCTGGGGGCTCTCAAAGGACTGCACCCCCATGTACAACATGCTCC
>JAVSCE010013318.1:0-35252 GCA_032199065.1 Smutsia gigantea
TCTGCACAGCCGTCCCGCACAGCCGTCCTCTGGGCCTCTCTGCACAGCCGTCCCGCACAGCCGTCCTCCGGGCCCCTCTGCACAGCCGTCCCGCACAGCCGTCCTCCGGGCCCCTCTGCACAGCCGTCCCGCACAGCCGTCCTCCGGGCCCCTCTGCACAGCCGTCCCGCACAGCCGTCCTCCGGGCCCCTCTGCACAGCCGTCCCGCACAGCCGTCCTCCGGGCCCCTCTGCACAGCCGCCCCGCACAGCCGTCCTCCGGGCCCCTCTGCACAGCCGCCCCGCACAGCCGTCCTCCGGGCCCCTCTGCACAGCCGTCCCGCACAGCCGTCCTCCGGGCCCCTCTGCACAGCCGTCCCGCACAGCCGTCCTCCGGGCCTCTCTGCACAGCCGTCCCGCACAGCCGTCCTCCGGGCCTCTGTCCTCGGCGCTGCCACCACTCCAGCCTCCGCTCCGCTCTCCTACAGCCTTGCAGCCCCACCACCCAGTCTCTGGCCAAGCCCTGGGTGGAATTCCTTACATTAACACAATAATGTCTTATTGCCTAAAGGTATGGAAGTGGCAGCCTAGCAACAGGCCAGTTACATTTACGTTCAGTGAGGATCCTGGCCATAGGAGCCCCACTTTATCCACACTCCACCCCTCCAGGATTCTTGCCTTACAATCTACACGCTTTCCATCTTCCGCAATGGTCCCTGTGCGAGAAAGCTGGAGCACTGTAACCAGATTCCACAACAGCAGAGAGGATAACAACAACTCAGAGATAATAAAAATTAAGATACAGGTAACAAAAATTATAATAATCCCCAAGCCAGAGGATTCAGCTAGGTTCAAAGCACCATGCAGATCAAGTCCAAAGCATGTCCATTCCAGCCATCATGTGGTCTCCGGTTCCCCCCTGGTCCCTCAGGGCAGATACCTTGACCTTCCCCTCAGTCAAACCGTGTTCCCCAATCATCCTGTGTGGGTTAGAGTGAGGTTGGCTCGCTTTCCAGCAGGAAGTCTTGCAAACACACAGGCTGGACTCTTGGCTCTGTCTCTGACCTCTGCTTCTTTGGTCTTACTGGCTGGAACTGCTGCCTCTGGGTTCAGCTGTTGCCATAGCTCTAGTAAGATCCTATTTGACTTCCCATCTAATTTCCTTCCATCTGCTCCTGCCCATATTAAATCAACCCACATCTGGGTCCTCATAACCTTCATGGGGCCCTGTAAATTCTTCTTGTGAGCAACAGGTCTTACTTCTTTCTGAATTCTCGTAGCTTCAGCCTCTCCTAAGTCTGCTACTGTACGTGTCACCTCGCTTATGGGATGCCCTAAGTGAGGGGAAAGAATGGCCACTAGAGACCAAAGAGGGATGTAGGGGCTGTTTGAAGTACAATATTCCTCATCCCAGTAGTGAAAATCTCTTCATCTGGGCCATAATTCTCTGGACTATAGATGGCATCTCTCATGCCTAGCTCTCGTAGCACCTGTTGGAGTTCAGCATATGTCTGCCATCTAACAGGAGAGGATGGTAGATCACCGTACTGGGCCACACAGCACGAAGTGCAGCCAGGAGCCAATTGAGGAGGGAGTGACTCCCTGGGGTCTGATGTGTATTTTGTAATAGCTGCCTCAAGGCAGGCTGCACTGTCAGGGAAGACAGCTTTCCCATCTCTGACCCCGACAGAACAGTTCCATCCACCCCTAAGTCCCACAGATGCAGGAGCCAAGCTGATATTGACTCCGAGGGCTTCTGCCTAAACCGGGAGCCCAAATCCACCAGCTTAGCCTGAGTATAGGGGCGGACCATAGGGTGCCCCATGACCTGGGGAGGGGGCTGCTTCTCTCCTTGGGGAACCTTCAGCTGCTGGGTCTTCATTTTCTTTACAACCCCTGGGCATGCTTTCAATACAGGAGGCACCAGTGCCTCTGGCATCACCCCTTCATTTTTCTCCAGCTCCTCCATTACTGGGGCTGATGGCACCTTTCTCTCCCCTCCCCCGAGTGCCTCCTCTGCTACAACCTTTACCTTTTCTAGTGCACCTCGCAGCAATGCTACCTCAGTCTTCAGAAGGTCTCTTACCTTCAGCTCAATGCTTCCCTGCTGACGTTCTCGGACCACCTCTGCCTATGCTTCCCTCAGGATATCGTCTTTTTCCTTGATGGCCTCTTCCTCCTTCAGAACACCTGGCAGCGCTGCCGTCTCATCTCCAATGGCTCCCGGGCCACCTCCTCTCACATCAAAGCCATCTCCTTCCTCAGGGAATCCACAGAAGTTAGCAGCTCATGTTCTCGTGCTGCCTCTCTCATCAATGCCATTTCCCTCCTCAGGGAATCCACAGACGTTTGCAGCTCGCATTCCTGTGCCACCTTTTCTTGGGTCTCCTCTGTAGACTTTTTTAATGCTGTGAGAAGCATCCAGCCCACAGTCCCTGCTGCCTCACGGGCACTCTGCTTCTCAAAGGATCTACTTACTATATGAAAGGCCAGCTCTACTGCCTCAGGTGTCACCTCCACTTGCCTCCAGTCCTGGGGTGGGGCCCAGTCCTCTAGAAGGCAAGCCACCTCAGACCACATACCCATTGCGGGACAATCCACTGTCTCCCCATTCTCAGGGGCAACCGGCTGAAGCACCCCTCCCATAAGGGCAGCTTATCTTTTTCCTTGGTCAACAATGAATCCTGTCAACTACACCAATGGTCTTGCTAATGAGTTTCAGCTCCAGGCAAGTTCCCTATAGATTCACTGTGACCAAAGAAATTTACACCAAGGGGTTCTTGGGGTGAAAAGGTTATACCCAACTTTATTTCCAGGTGGCAGGTCAGTCACTAAAATCCCGTTCACTCAGAGCGAGTCTGTGTTATCACTGCTGCTTCGGATGCAGCAAGCCGGTCTCTGCCTCTGGGCCCCTCTGCACAGCCGTCCCGCACAGCCGTCCTCCGGGCCCCTCTGCACAGCCGTCCCGCACAGCCGTCCTCCGGGCCCCTCTGCACAGCCGCCCCGCACAGCCGTCCTCCGGGCCCCTCTGCACAGCCGCCCCGCACAGCCGTCCTCCGGGCCCCTCTGCACAGCCGTCCCGCACAGCCGTCCTCCGGGCCCCTCTGCACAGCCGTCCCGCACAGCCGTCCTCCGGGCCCCTCTGCACAGCCGTCCCGCACAGCCGTCCTCCGGGCCCCTCTGCACAGCCGTCCCGCACAGCCGTCCTCTGGGCCTCTCTGCACAGCCGTCCTGCACAGCCGTCCTCCGGGCCTCTGTCCTCGGCGCTGCCACCACTCCAGCCTCCGCTCCGCTCTCCTACAGCCTTGCAGCCCCACCACCCAGTCTCTGGCTGAGCCCTGGGTGGAACTCCTTACATTAACACAATAATGGCTTATTGCCTAAAGGTATGGAAGTGGCAGCCTAGCAACCGGTCAGTTACTTTTAAGTTCAGTGAGGATCCTGGCCATAGGAACCCCACTTTATCCACACCACCACAGCTGAAATGCAGGCTGCAGAAGTTGTCTGGCAAAACTGCCGTGGCTTCATTTATCCATACCAGAAATTGGAGATAATAGGAACACAACCTTTTAAGACTCCACATCCTGCAGTTTAGGGCTTAAAGTGTTGAGCATTATCTTAACAAGTTAATCTTTTGCCCCTCCTACTCAGGCTAGCTTTAAACCTTGTTTTGTCCTCATTTCCTTTCAAAAGCCTGAGCTGGGTACTTTGCACCAACCCTAAAATGTTATGTTGGGCTACCCTTCCGAGTCCTTGCAGAGAATGTCAAGTTGAGATTGGCCCAGGTTGACACCATCCTTTTTATCTTGTGAATTAATTTGGAGAACACATTTGTAAGTGACTTATAAGACTGCCATTTTCATGTTTGGAAAGCAATTCGTGATTATTGTAAACTGGATTTAACTTGGAATGTTTAGCATGTGGGTGGCTAATTCCTGCCACAATTCAAAGGGGGAAAATAATGAACATAGCAAATAAAACAACAAGTACTGAAAGTATGGCTAATAGTTCATTTATCTAGCTGCGGCTGAGACTATTTTTTATATAGCTAATTTTTGAAGATTACATAATTTACTCCCATTTCACCATAATCTTTACAAAATAAAAGGCAGTTGGTGGAAATTTATCTAGATTGTTTCACAGGTTTCTCCTCCTCCTGAAATAATTTTGACATTTTTGTGATCACTGGTCATGGTGTTGGGCTTGAAAACTGTGCCATTTATGTCCTTTATGGTGTTTCTGGCCCCCAGCAGAGATGAGTTCCAGAAAGTGTGGGTATTGATTTCCTTTATTTTTGTCAGACTGTCACTGTCTATCCCTTCTAACTGAGGGGCTCTCGCCTTTCAGCTAGTCCAGCCCAGGCATGTATCCTGGAGTGGCTGGCTGGTGGAGAGGAGCCCAGTGACACTTCTGCCTCATCTCACCCTTGACCCTGCCATTTATTTCCTTCTAATGTCAAGGCTTTCTCTTTTGTTTGAGTTACTGTTTACATGTAACTGTATTAGCTTTGAGCCTGAACTTGAAGGACTCTGATCCTTTTGGGCACTTTCTTGGAATAACAATGATAATAAACATAATAGTTGTATTAGTAATAGTGGTAAAAGAATGACCACCTTTACTACTTATGCCAGTATCTCATACCTAGTGTCTTTTCTTTTCTAATATCTCTACAAAAGAGGTCGTCTTAGTTCCATTGTACAATTGAGGAAAATAAGGCTCAGACAATTCCAACTTTGGAGTCTCTTCAGCTTCAAAGCTCATGTTCGTTGCTTGGAATCACTCCCTAGGTACCAGGCTAGAATAATGAACCTATGTTCCTGCCCCAGCGACTCAGCCCCGAACTCCATCTGGTGGCTGAGTTGTGGTGGGCTGCCTCAGTGGTTGGGCCCACCACAACCCTCTTGAGAAGTCAGACAGCGATCCGCACCCCTCCCATCATCAGGGACTCCCTTCCAGTTCTAATCAGCTACACCCTATGCCCACTGGCAAGGGCAGGTCAGATTATACTGTTTCTGGCCTAAAGCCATTGCAGGCTTAGGCTAGCAAGCTCTTTAGAATCCTGCATAAGGTAGCTGTAAACGGTGAAGGTGTGAAGACCCCTTCTCTGAGCCATTCCAGAGCTTCATAGATTACTGCATCTGGTGTATCTCTTTCGGCTGCCCAGGACTTAGCTGTGATGAGAATAGTTGAGGTTGCAAAATGAGTCACCTCAGGTAATGGAGGTATTATTATATTATTTCAAATGTGTTTACACATAGAAGAGGACAGGGGAGAGGTTATGGAAATGTCTCATATTACCGTGGTTGCTAACTTCAAAGCACAGAGGAGACATGCCCAGCATCCCCCATTCCTCATCACCCAGGGAACTTTGTGTGTCCCTGAGCAAGGAAAGAGTCTAGAGATTAAAAAATATACATATGTGGAAGAGGCGGGGAAACAGGCAAGCAATGTCTGAAAGCCCTTAGATCTTCTTTTTTCTAGTAATAAGTGCCATGTATTGGATATTTACCACGTGTCTGATGCTGTGCCAAGCGCTGACATGGCTATAAGGTTCTCATAGGTACTCATCCTCTTAACAGGTGAGGATGTAAAAGCTTAAAAATTTTGCTTCAACTCACAAAGGTAGCCAAGTGTCTCAACAGGGATTTAAATTTGGCAGTCTGCTTCCTGAGCCTTTGCCTAACTGCTACACTGTACCACCTTCTAGTAAGAATAGGAATGATTTATTCTGACCTGAGAAGAGTTCAGTCAGACTTAGAAGCCTGAGAAATGTTAGGTATGATGTTAATGGAACATTTGAATTATCCATGCATTCTGCAGGAAGCTGCTGATGAGGAAGCTGCCTTAGAGAGCAATGGAGGTTAATTTTCAGATGCATCTAAATGTACCGACAGAAGAGTGCTCTGTGCTTTGGCTGCCCCGGTGCTCAAGGTAGGAAAGCAAAGGTGAAGGAGAGCTTGGCAACAGCACCTGGGTTTTTGAAATGAAAGAACAGTGTGCTTGTTTCCACAGTGATTAATTGTACAACTCAATAAATGTCAGCAAGTGGGAAAGATGCCTGCAGAGGAAGCCACTCTACTAAAGTAAAAATGAAGAGAGAGAAACTGAAAGAAGAGAACTCCGCAGATCACAGATATGGAGAAAAGAGGTCATGGGTTACTATTAAAATACACTCTTGTCCAAGGTCTGGAGTAGCAATAAGAGAGGCTGAGGTGCCCAGTTGATAAAGGACAAGCGGGCCTCAGGGTCACTTCACTGGTTGTGTTTTCCATTTTTTATCTAAAAAAGCACTGGTTAACTCCCTCCTAGCCATTTAATTGAGTTAATACACCTGAGAGACTTACCCATTTGGAAATAGACAAGGAAAAAGGTTCTCACTAATGCCTGCTCTGGACAATGGCCAAGTCATGACTTGGCTGTACACCACTTGGGGCTAACTCCCCTTTTTCCTTTCATCTATGGGGGTTCTCCTCCTTGGGGTCAGTCTTCCTTGGGAACAATTGCTGAGCCTCTGAAAAATTTAGGGAGAAGCCCAACAGGATTCAGAACTTGAGGAGGAGGAAAAGGAGAAGAAGCAGTTGATTTTTATTACCTATTGATTGATTCATTCATTCCACAAATCACTGAGTTCCCATGTAAGGCTCTGCTACAGTTTAAGTTGGCTGATGGAGGTTCCCCCCTCCTGCCTCAGTCTCTAGGTTCTTACCATCACATGACTGCATCAAATACTGCTAGTGCTGAAGGAAGCTGAAGCAAAGGTCGTGGGGCCTGGTCCTCCCACCAGCTTGCTGGTCACTCCCAAATTCTCAGGCTAACCCAATAAAGCAGGCGGCCAGTTCTCCAAGGAATTTGAGAATGGGTGGCAATGGCTTTACTCTCTGAGCCTGGACAACCGTGTATCCCGGGGTGATGGCCTCATTCTTGTTGGACCCAAAGTAGCCTCTTTTCTGGGGACATTCTGGTGTTAACCAATGTCTGGCATGGCCTAAGGACAGACGTTGCATGAAGGAGTTACAACGGGAGTCGGTCATGCTTCCGAGTCCTGACCATGTGCTTTTACGGCCAGTTTGGGTAGATGAGTCATTTTTGCCAATAAGTATTTCACACAGTAAACAAAATATATATATTTTAAAGTTCTCTTATCATCAAATTTATTACATACATTTAAAATGTTTTAAATTCCCATGAAAATGCTATTTAAATGATCACCCCAATACAATCTGCTGTGACAGCTCAGGACCTTTTGACCCTGTCATCCAAGGCGACATCACCAATTTTCCTACGAGGGACATACCGACTCTCAAAGGGGATTTTCCAGGGTTGCCTCACTACACTTTGCTGGATGCCAAAGGTTTTTCTGGTATAAATCCACCTTTGGAAGATGCAAGGTTTACTTGGCACAGATCTGACCTTGGGAATTGGTTAAAAGCTCAGACTCTGGAGCCAGTTTCAAACTCTAGCTCTGCCACCGCTGATTTGCTGTGATTTTGTGAGCAAGTCGCTGAACTTCCCTGCCTCGATTTCCCCAACTGTAAAATGGAGATGATCGGAGCACTACCTTGTAGAGTGAGGTGTCAATGAATCAGTATGGGTAAGTATTAGTTAGAATGATGCCTGGTACATAGTAAGTGCTATGGAAGGGCTGGTTTTATTATACAGATAATAAAACATTATCACCGTTATTATTATTATTCACTACATGGTGAGCAGGAGGCATATAGAGAACCAAGTAAGCCTATCCCAGGTTTTACTGAGAAGGAAAAAACATCACTTAAAAATTAAATCCATCAGAACCCAATTTCAGCTTGTGTGTCATGAGGAGGACGAATTTTCCACTACCTTGAAGAATTCTTCTAGTGGATCTAAGAATTAGATGGACATGAGAAAGATTCAAAGGAGAAAATAAAGTTTAGTTACATACGGGGAATCCCCATGAAAATGACATTCCAAAGACAGTCAGGAAAAATGAGGTATATATATTATCCTGAATTAAGGAGAAGGGGATAGGGACCAGGGCTTCAAAAGGAAGGAAAGCAATTCACAGGAATACGAAATAGTAAACAAATGTTTGCTGGGCCACCCAGAAACAATGGGACGGAAGGAATTTTAACAGACTTAGCTACATTCCTCCCCGTCTACCATCCCTCATTCCTATTCTAATGTGATTATCTATGGCCATAGCTCTCTTCCTGGAGCAGCTCCTCCTGCTTCGTTCTTTTTAGGCATTTAGGGGAATGGCCAGTGCTTCTTCCTGAATCTTTTGGGCCTTGATTGTTTCGAGCCCAAAACAACCTGCATGTATGTAGAAGTGGCACATTTTGGAGCAGCCTAGCTTTGGCCTCTACGTGTGTTTGGAAGGAAATCCACAGGGGGCATAATAGGGACTGAGGTTCAGGGCAGTGAGGTATGGCCTGTCGGGGCGGCTTCTCCAGGGCAGTGTCCAGCTCAAGATGACCTGGGGGACGGAGAGGAGGAGACCCAGCTTCCATTACTGCCATTGGCAGCGCCGCACCACCCTTGTTCCCTTAACTGATCACTAGGGGCCAGGCTCTCTCTTGATGTTTCAGTTGCTCCCCTCTCACCAATATGCTGACAAGTGTGAAGGATTATCTCCATTTTCCAGTGGATACTGTTGAGGCTCAGAGAGGTTAAGTGACTTGCCCCAGACCATACAGCTTATATGTGGCAGAGCCTTGATGTCAGCAGGAGTCGGTCTGACTCCAAATCTCACTGTGAGCCTTTCTGCTGCTCTATCCCAGCTTCTCCTCCACCAGGCTGCCCTTGACACAAGGCTCTAGGTACATATGGACCATGCTGCTCAGTACATGTCCAGTTTCTCTATAAATTAAGCCAAATATAAGGGAGGAGCTACTTAGGGTAGGCAGAGTGCTCTGCCTTCTGGTTGGGGGACAGGGAGAGGAAGGGCATGGAGGTTCCCTTTCTCCAGTTGGTCAGACTGGCACCTGAATGATGAGCTCTGACGTTGGCACGTATGCCAAGGACAGCCTTTGTTTCCTGTCGTGAGAGCCCGGCAGGCTGGCCCCAGACACACCGCACCTCCACAGGCCAACGCCGAGAGAAGGGGGGATGCTTTGAGGTTCTGACACCAATGCTGGGTGTTTTGAAAACATTTACCCTCCTTCAGGGGCTGTTGTCAGGTGCTCGAGTTCTCTGTTGGTGCTGGGGTGCATAAGTGGGGGCACAGATGAATTCCTTTCTCACACCCAGTGCCTACATTCCCCGAACCCAGAGCCCCTCTTGGGCCCCGTGGAGAACAGTGGCTCCTCTTTCCACGGTATCCTCCTGCTCTGTAGGTTGTTGCTGATTCTTTATTTTTGGTTATTGATCAGTATGATCCCATTCACCTTTCATCTTCCAGAAATAGTTTCAGGAAACTCTCATCTGCTGAAAAGAGCCCCTATCTCCACCCACTGTTTCTCTCTGTGATCAATATATTCCCTCCACACTGCTTCGGTGTCATTGCACTTGGCCTTTGGGAAGGAGGGAAGAAAACAAATGTACTTCGTCCACCCTCTTGAGCTAGCAGTCAGGGCATGCAGACTCCAGATGTGGTGGGAACCATGTTCCCTTGGCCTGGGCCATGCAGCATGCAGGTGCACTGAGAAGCAGGGTCCCCTGGGCTCCTGGAGCTGTGTGCCTGATGCAGGGAAAATGGTAGGGGTAATTTAACCTGGGCAGTGGAGAACATTTCCCTTGAGACTTCATTGTGGGAATGTGGTGTCCCAGGCAAGGTCCTCTACTCTCAAAATCTCAGCCAGACATTTCTGTTCCTAAGTAAGTTCTAATCATGGCCTTGTTAATCTCTTGAAATAGTAACCAGCAGCCCATAGCATGTTACACAATGAGACGAAGCTGTGCAGTATAGGGGTACCCAAGAAGCAGGTAAGGCTGATCTTGTTGTATTTCATTCTTCAATCAAAGTATTTTCATCTGAGCCTATGTTTGCTTTTGCAGAATAACATAGCAGTTGCTTTCAGCATCCTTGACAAATGAAGATGGCAGGTAAACCTCACTCCCTCCAAGTAGGTCTGTCACTGCGCGCAGACCTCAACTCCACTGTGCCCACACAGTCCAATTCAACACTGCCTATATTTCGAGTTACCTTTACACATACATCTCCTGAATAATTTAACAAAGCTGAGAGAGTCCAGCACTTTCAAATAAGCATTATTTTTAAAATTAAATATGGATTTCTCTCTCCCATTGCCAAAAGATCTTCGGATGTATTATTCCAATGGCAGAAAAATCAACATCTGGAATCACATGATTTTTAGTCCAAAACATTTTAGGAAACAGTTCTAAAAGGTAAATTCATTTGTTAGGACTTGAAAAGAGATGAGCTGCTGGGTGTGCAGTTCCCAAAGTCGGGAGCAGGAGGAACCCAGTATCCAGAGATACTTGGGAGATGTTTTATTTCTATTCCTTCCTCACTCCTCTTTCTTTTCTTTCTCCTCCTCCCATTTACTCTCTGAAATGCCTTACTTTTTTCCCCACATTTATCATCCTCCCAGGTGTACTTTAACTTAATGATTTCCTTCCACTCTTCCCATTCCTGTCTACACTGAGGTATCTTTATGCCTCCATGAGATGGCCATCCCTGTTTTGAAGCAAGAAAGTTTTCACTATACATGCATTTAAGATTCCTAAGTGCTGAATGAATGAACATATATATGAAGTAACATGATATATATGTGTGCACATGAATGATGTTATATATGTGTGTAGATATATGTATATGTGTATGCACTTACCTGCACATTTATGGATATCCATTTAGTAACCCAGAATGAAATCTAGTTCTCACTACTTCTTTGGAAACTTTAGTCTTACAAGTGTTCGTGACACTATTTCCTTATCTACAACAATAAGTTAAAAATCTTGCTTCTAACAGTTTACATTTAGTAGATATCTTAATGGTTCCTGAAATAAGACGCAGCTAGGGGACAGAGGCAGACAGGAACAAAGAACAGCCTCCATTTGTCAGTTAGTAAGGTCAAGCACACTGGATGCTTGAAGGCCAAATTAGTGATTCATCTTTTTAACACTTCAAATGAAAGTAGCAGACACCTGCAGAGAGTTCATACCTCTTTCCTGTGTATAAACACATATGCTAAATATGAGGGAAAAAGGCCTTGTCTCTTCTCCCACCCTACTCACCCCCAGCTTAATTTACTATGTAAAACTTAGAGCTCAAAACCCAACCCTTTTTTGCAACACTGCTGCATGTTGAAATTTTTCAGAAGAAAATGTTGGACTGTATGAAAATGTTGGACTGTTATTCCCTATTTTCATCCTTTTGGCCTCTTGTCCATTGGGTGACTCTAGTATGTATTGAATTCCCAAGAAACCAATTCTTGGAGGTTCCCTTTCCTTGATGATGGACGTTGAAAGGGAAAGCGAGAGAGAATATTGAGAGTCCCATAGCAGTCCATCGATATGGATGAATTCCTCTGAGGCGAGGAGGGGATCGATGGAAACAGGACTCTAATAGCTAGAAAGCATCTCATTTGTTTCCCCCAAAGACTTTGGCATTTGCCAAAACATCTGACTCCAAAGCCACCCTAGAGGTTAGCCAGAGTTAGAGAGAGGAGGCTAGACAGGGAGTTTGGGAGGCGAACTGCCTCTGTCCTGCCAAGCCCGTGGTGCACAACTAATGGATCCCATCCCAGGGCTGGCTGGAGCTGGTGGAATGTTTAAGCATCTCTAGTCAGTCAGTGCCTTGCTGTATTCGACCTATTCGGTCATGAGCAGATGACCAAAACCTAAGGGAATGATTGGAGAGTGCTCTTTCATGGGGGATGGGGTGAGCAGGGGCAGGCACTGACTTAGGGAGCCTGCAGGAGCAACCATATTTGAAAAGACACATTCATAAGCATGGAAGCTCACTCTATGCTTTGTCTCTGGTGGACATCATTTATATATATGTATCCACATATTCAATATGCCCAAGCCAGAGAGGCAAGTTGTAGCCTCTCTTCAGTAAGTGCCCTAGTTGTTTGGAGTAAAAATGTTTTAGATTAGCACCCGGGCACTCTGACAAAGGTCCAGAGGGAGTTGGGGTACTTGCCAGTACGATTAGCATTTTTTTCTTCTTTTTCCAGCAGCACTAAAATATGTTTGCTCAAAACAGAGGGAGATGAAAACCGACTGGCAGCCAGGACCGCTTAAAAGAAAAAAAAATGTTTTACTTCTCTGGCAAACATGCCAATTAAATAATGTTGTGTTGTGACAGATTACTGAGCAAATAACGCCTAATTGAGCATTAAGCTAGATGCTTCTGTGAAAGCAACTTTACTGGGATGGAGTGGCCACACCTCATAGCAAAACAAACCTTCTGCACACTTCCTGTGGCACCACCCCCCCTCCCAAAACTGAGGAGCCCCGAAACCAAAGAAAACACTTGAATCTCAGAGTTACACTGGAAGGATCAGCTTGACAGAAAGATCCCGACATTGAAAATCCTACTGGGGATTTCTTACTTTCCTCATTTGTAAGCATAAGCCATTTTCCCTGAGATATTTTTAGTGCGAGCATCCCCTGCTGTCCTATTCTCTTACAGTATGCCATTAGATCTTGAAGCCTGTCCAAGCAGGTCACGTGATTTCTAAGCCTCTCTTTGGTTCTCTCCTAAGTGACCAGTCTCGCAGGAGTCAGGGAATACTAGACTCTTAACTACCAAACCTTTAAGTCCTTCCTGAAGCCTTGAATTCTCATTGATAGGCTGTGAAAATGCTTTACAACTGCTTTTTCCAAGAGGTCAGCTTGGCAGAGCTTGCTGAGTAACCTCAGTAATAGAGATATTTTTCAGCCCTGCAAGCTGCCTATGTAAACATAAAAATGTATTAGGCTGCAGAACTGCATGTGTGGGAACAGAACAAGCATACTATTGAAAGGAAATCACAGGGGAACACTGGTGTCACTCACATGGGTTTGGTTAACGCATGCATACTTTTGTTAAATCATTTGGATTCAGTGGACTCAACTATTCCTATGAGCCAATTTCATTTCTGGAACTGACGAGCTATGAAAAGTAAAACTCCACTCACTAAGTGAGGCATCTAGCAAAATTTCCTTCCAGAAGCATTTAGGTTTAAAAAAAAAAACAATCAGTTTCACTCTTTCTATGACAGTCATTTGCCTTGGAAAAAACATGTCAGTGTGAAATCAGATTTTCAGTTGTTCAGTGTGAAAAAGAGTGATTTGAGTGTCTACATGGGAAAGATATGTTTATTCAGACCTCTGAAACTAGACGACAGTCATTGTAATGGACAGGAAACATGCTCTTGAAATGAATTGAGAAGTACTGTCTCGGCAAAATGCTCTAATATTCCTGAGCGGGTTCAGCTTCAGTGCATCAAATCTTTCCCATCTCTGCATCCAAGCTATTTGGCGGCGATCAGATGATCAGAGCCCAAGGAAGTGATTGGAGAAGTGAGCTGGCTGCAGCTGCAATGTAGGCTGTTTTCAGGGACAAGGAGCCACTGTTTTTCAAACATAGCATCCACACAGAAGCTATTTGGTAGGCCCCGGGATGCAGCAATGGGCTGCACCGCCACAATTGTTCTGCTTCAGGCATTGCGGTCTGTGGTCCAGAGGAGCTGTCCACGCATTTGTAGTCGACGCCAGGAGGAACCATCCCATGAAATTTTGCCTCTGGAAAGTGACGATGGAATGAGTAGACCTGGAACCCTCATCATAATGGTATGGTGTCTTTGGCAAAGCAGCCTTGGTTGATTGAACTGTATTTATAGAAATGAAGTTGAGATTCAGGGTTTCGGCTGTTTGGCTTTAGATAAAGAAATGTGTGCCCTAGAGTTTGCTACTGTGCTTTACTGTTTGGGGGAAATCTTTCAAAACTATTTCTGTCATTCAGAGCTGATTTTTTTTTTCTCTTAGATCTGTCATGAAAGTGTGTGGTCTATTGGTCTATTAGAAATTCTCTTCTGCTTAATAGTTTGCATGCTTTAATAACTTTTGTGGAAAGAGAAAGAGAACATTTTGGAGTTTGGTTCAATGAACTGGATTTTGTTTTATAACTCTAATTTGAAAGAAAAGCACCAAATAGATATTTTTATTTCACATGTAACCAGTTAAGTTGTGTAGATGTTGGGAGTTAGATTTCTAACTTCAAGGTATTTGGGGCTTTTATTTCTCACTGCAGTGGAAACGCCTTTCAAAATTGCATAACTTAGGCATAAAATCAGAAAAAAGTTTTGAGAATATTGTGGAATGCATGGTGTTCTAATTAGAAAGCTGTTTCTTGCCACTCATCAAATTACGTTTATGTCTGTGCTTTGACTAAAATAAGCATTGTAATTCTTTCTTTGCGCATCTGTTTGACCAGCAAGAATAAAGTGGAGGGTAAAGTCTTTCCTGACTTTAGGTTCAGGGAGAGTTCTGCTTAGTCACTGAAATCCCATGTTAGGATAGAGGTAGTGTGCTAAAGTTTCCAAAACTGGGCAGGCATTGAAGTCCAGGTGGTTTCAGCACAATCGACTTTTTTCTCTTATATTTCAATGTTCAGATATCAAGGATGTAGTAAATAATGAATGAACAAAATACCTGTTACACTAAAAGTTTTTAAATGAAAGTCATTTGGCTTAGGCTCTGACTGACAGAATACTAAGCTCTAACATTCTATGTCAGTGTCTTCAACAGATCAATATTTGATTTTCAAAAGGCAACACTGTTCTTGAACTGTTGGGCTATTACATGATTTTTCTCTAGGAGGAAACACTGTGTTGTTATAATTTACACTCATTATTCCCATACGTTTTCACAAATTACGTTTAAAAGGATTTGAGATGTTTGTTTTCCAAGTTTAACTCATTAATAACATTAACAGATTCTATTGGTTATGTGTATTGCTTGTGACATCTCAATCATTTGTCATTTTTTTTCTAATTTTGCTAATCAGACAGTGAAATTTTGCAGGTAGAAATTTGAAAATTTGAAAGTAACCTTATTTATTCAAGGATCCTTTTAATGTATACAGCAAACATTAAACAATTTTTAATAATACATACATAATTTTAATAATAAAAGAATAAAATAGAAATTAAAACCCTTTTAATGTATACAATACTGTCATTGACATTAAATGAGGTGCTGATGAATTTACTGATGAAGAAAACAGGGCTTCAAAAAGATTGTGTATCTTTTATTTGCTGCTAACCCACACAGCTGCTAAATGCCAGAGACTCTAGTCACACTTAGATCAATGATTGCAAAAGCCAGTACACTCCACTCTATTCACACTTTTAAGGAAGTAATGGTACAACTGGTAAAACTGGATTTTTGTGCGATGTGTGATGGAAATCTTGGACCTCTCAAGAGTAAAATACGGTCATAGAGAATACTTGTACATCTTGAAAGTTTCCTCTTTTTTTCCAATTATTTTATCCCACAGTGCATTTGAAATGAATTGTTATTGCTGCTTTTACCTTTGTACTTCATGAAGGAAAATACTAGAAGGATGTGCTGTTTTTAAGCTAGCTGTGTCTTCACTTGATGAGTGTTCAGTTGGAGCTTTTCCACCCAGAAGGGACATTCCTGCTTTTTTGTTGTTGGTTCCATCTGCTTTAGTGTAATTCCAAAATTCACACATCCAGCAACTATTTATTGTTGGCCCACTGTTCTAGGCACGTGGAATCCACCAATGAGCACACTCATCGAAGATCCCTCCCCTAAAATGCAAAATTTCATGGTAATAATAATATTTTGCAGATCTTGTTGTTATGTAAATGCTGTATTAGGTTTGTAATGCTTAGTGTACAAATTTAAATCAATGAAATTGTTCTCTGTCTTCCAACGTGGTGGTTTGAAAATTTTAATGTGTTTCAGAATCACCTAGTGATTCTTATTCATACAAGATTTTGGGCTCCTGGCCCCAAAGATGCCACCTTAAGAAGGCCTGGTGTGCAGCCTGGGCGTCTGCATGCCAAGCAAGCAGCTCCAGGTGATTCTGACAGAGCAGCCTTAGATGGCACTCAGAAACCCACGCTGGAAACTGCTTATCTTATCCTCTCCACTTCCTAGCCTTCTTTAACCTGATATGCTTGCTAATCGTCTTCTCAGTCTGGCTCTAGGTTCCTGAACAAACTGATATTTTTTTCTCTCCCACTTCCCTATCACCCATTAGTCCCCAATTCTGTATATTGATATGTGTGTGTGTGTGTGTGTGTGTGTGCAAGCGCACACATAAGATTTCAGATTCTGGAGCCAGAGCCTCTAGGTTGGAATCTTACTTCAGCAGCTGTGTGACCCTCTGCATGCTCTTTAGCATCTCTATGCCTCTTTTCCTTATCTGTAAGATGGGGGTAACAGTTCCATCAACTCAGAGCTGTCATGAGGGTCTAATGAAGTAAAAACATGAAGTGCTTAGAATCATCTCTGGATATATCAGTAAGATGTTCAATAAGGGGGGGTCAAGGACATCCTGACTGAAAAAGTGACAACGGAGGAAAGACCCAGAGGAGGTGGGAGAGTGAGTTGTGCCACTCTCTGCGGGGAAATGTCTCAGGCTGAAAGACCAGCCAGGGTGAAAGCCCCTCCTATGGGAGGAAGCCTGGATTGTTTGAGGAGCAGGAAGGAGGCCAGTGTGGCCAAGTGAGCCAAGGAGAAGGTAGAAGAAGGTGAGGTCTTTGAGGTAATAGGGACAGATCATGTCAGGCTTGGCAGGACATCATGCAGGCTTGGGCTTTTTCCAGGAATAAGGGGCAAGCCATTAGCAGGAGCAGGCACGGAAGTCAACAGCCTGGACCATGGAGGCAGAAGGTCAGGGTTTGGGTCTGTCTCTGCCACTTGTTAGCTGTGTGCTCTTGACAAATGATTTGCCCAACCTGCGTCTTTGTTTGTGCACTGATAAAACACAGATAGTAATAGTACCTACCATATATGGTTATTGTGAGAATTCAGCAAGGTAAATCTTGCAAAGAGCTTAGAACAGTGCCTGGTGCATAGTCAGTGCTGTATTAACTCTAAACTCATTGATTTGGAGTGCCTTGACCATGGGAGTAACAGGATCTGTGCAGGGGATCCAGGGTTGAAGCAGGGAGACCATTAATCAGGAAGCCATTGCAATGATCCCAGCAAAAGACATGGATGGGAGTTGAGGTTGTGAGAAGTGGCTGGATTCAGATGTATTTTAAAAGTAGTACCAATAGGGTTTTGCTTACAAATTGAACATAAAGCCTGAGAGAAAGAGGAATCAGGGATAAATGTATGCATTTTGGTTTTGTGTTTTGTTTGTTGAGTTGCTATTCAGATGAGAAAGACTGCAGAAGATTTGGTGAGAATCTAAGTTCACTATAAGACATGTTAAGTCTGAAATGCCTGCTCATTCACTATATATGTGAAGATTTCAAATAGGAAATTGAATATACAAGTCTTAAGTTCCAAGGAACGATCTACAGAGGAGATATAATGCGTGGAACAACATAAATACCAATTAAATAATTGATGAGTGAACTGATCTCTCTTTTGTAATTTCCTATAATACAGTGTCAGTCCACGTGTAGCTGACCATATCTTGAGCTATTTCTTTCAACTTTTGTTTATTTACCTCTCTATTCATATATTTTTCTTATATCACTGGTAGGTAGGAAACCCCATTTAGATAGGAACTAAGTTAACTTTATGCCCCAGTGGTGCCCCATACAATCACTTTTATAGACTAAAAGCTGAGTAAGTATTGTTGATCATTTGGAATTTTTAAGCAATTGACACTGATATGAAAAACTTAGTTGATAAAGCTGCCTATTAACTCTTCATTGAAATTCCAAGAGTAGGTTAAGAATGGAGAAAGCCACGCAATAGATACAAGGGTTTGGATGTTGGTACCCTTCAGAAGGCTTCGGCACCCAGAACATTATACCAAAGAATCTCATTTCCTGCAGTCCAGGCTCTGAGTCTTCATGCAGATGTAAGCTTTGGGCTGGCATTGACTGTAGTCTGGCTGTGTAATCCAAAGTGGAAAGGCTGGATAAACATCAAAATAAACGATTGTAGGCCCTTGGCATTTCCAAGGGACCCATGAATCCTAATCCCTGAGACTATTACAAAGGCCTATTAAATGCAGTCAAAGAGTTGGGAAATAAATGGAGACATTCCTTGAAAGCTCTAATTTATCTCTCACTCAGTTTTTTTTTTGATCTAATGGGAGAATTAACAAAACCTTTTTGTGAATTATTCTTTCTTACTTCCTTTATAGCATATTTTGTTAAAGGCCTCAGCCACTAATTTATATGGATCTGCTATTTTCTAGGGAAAGTCTATAATTTCTTAAGTCGTTTCTCATCACCAACCCTAGAAGTTGGTTTCCACTTCAAGACCTATTTCCTTTCCCCCCAAAAAGAGTACTTATGCATTCACAAGGTGGAGGGTAGAGATGATGCAGAAGGACAGGATACTACTGGGCAGGCTGCTGTTCTCTCTCTTTCTCTCTGGCTGCATGAGCCACTCTCCCACATACCAGGCTCAAGGGTCTCAACTCAAAAGAGAAACATTTTTAAAAGCAACGAGCATTCTGGAGTGTCTCTGAAACAGTAGACACCATAAAATTGAAATTCAGGAATGCAAGCTTCTAGTGTCTACAGCAAGTCAAACATGGCTTTGTCTTTTATTTTGGTTAAAGACAGTAAAAATAAGGCTGGCCTAAATGTGTGGTAAGTCAGGGAGGTAAAATCTCTGTGAGTCGAGGATGTACACTTATATGATAAACATTTCAGAGCCAGGGAATTTCATTTACTGCCTGGAGACCTGCATTATAAGTCATCCTTTGATGTTCTGATGACCTATAGGGCATGGGTCAAATCCTGCCCACAGCTTATTTTTGTATGGCCTGAATTAAGAATGTTCTCCTTAATTTTGAAGTTTTGTAAAACAAAACAACAAATAAAGGAAGAAGCCAGTTCCATAGAGACCATATATGGTCCGTGAAGCTTAAAATATGGACATTCTGGCCCTTCACAAGGAAAAGTTCGCCCTGCTCTGGTGAATGAGGCAGGAACAGCCGACAAGGAAGCCTCTTTTTTAAAAAACGAGACCTCTACAGTACATTTGCTCCTCTGCCGAACTAGGTACAAAGGAACTTTGGTTTCTCCTGGGTGCCTTTTGCTCTCCTGAGTGTCTGAGAACCACTGTGATTCAGTGATAAATTCTACATTGGAGTCAGAAGGCCCAGTGTCAGTCTCAAGTCTGTCACTTAATAAAGGCCTGTAAGACTGTATGTGCTGATGCATTTCTCTGGATTCGTTAAATAAGGATTACTCTCTACCCTGTCTGTTGCAAGCACCAGAATATTTGTTTTTATGGAATCACTTTGTCTACTACTGAGTGTTATGCAAAGGGAGTCTTGCAGGTAGGCAGGCCAGGGTACAGTACCAGGGGTCCCCTGTGGGTCACGGAGCCGATAGCATCCTTAGCCATTGGGTGACTCACACAGCAATGGGAAGAGGCCGTTTATGTTAGGATATGGCTATACTTGTCCCATATCCACGCCAAGGAGTGATAACAGTGAGTCTGACTGGAAGAGAAACACCAGAGGGTCTGGTAAAACTTTCACTTGATTTGTTTTCTGACCTTCAACAAATGCCCTCATTTGGGCCCCTCATGTGGAATAGGCGTAATAATCCTCCCTTCCTGCTCAAGTTCTTTGAGAACCTGGGCCAATGAAGGAAGCTAAGTGAAGGAAATGACCTTTTGTGAAAATAGTAATGCCATATATTTGAATACCCATTTGTTTACATATGTGTCCCATGAACAGCCAGAGAGAAGTATACTCTGGGAACTCCTTCAAAGGAAATAAAATGATCTCTCTTTTTACTCTATTATAAATATTCTCATGGAATGAAACTTTATTACCAAAGGGATTTTAACGTGTTTTGCCCAGTTTCATCTTTTGAATGGATGCATGAAGAAGAAACAACTTCCAAACATTCTAAATCCCAAGTTAATGTTC
Source organism: Smutsia gigantea (assembly GCA_032199065.1). Classification (NCBI taxonomy): domain Eukaryota; kingdom Metazoa; phylum Chordata; class Mammalia; order Pholidota; family Manidae; genus Smutsia; species Smutsia gigantea. The sequence goes on from JAVSCE010013318.1 coordinate 19,960, forward strand.
TAATTTCATTTTAGTGAGGCTGAATCTTGAATACACTAATAGAAGATTCCACTGTGTAATGGAGTGTAACTTTAAATGGTTTGTCATGGTGGGTGTAATGTGTTGCTTAAAAGCACAGAGAATCTGTGGCAGTTATTTTTCCTTGTGAACTGGTTTCGAGCTGAGTCTCAAAGCCACAGAAAATGGACAAATGAATTAAAGGGCTTCTCCATGGATACAAGAATTAACTGAATATGATCAGAGGCTTAGTGATTACCACCACAAATTTTTGAGGCAAAGATTTACTAAATTCAAGTCAAACCCAGTACCATCTCATCCCAATAATATTGCATCTTTTCTAGTCCTCCAAATGATACAAATTTAGAAATGATCAAGAACAAGGAAAAAATATACAAAATCTAAAGAAAGATGCTCAAAATTTAAAAGCACCACAGTGATAAAGAACAGCAGAAAATCACATGTGGGGATGTGCAAAAACTCATACCAAAAATAATTAGTAATTCAACTATATACAGATAGATACAAATACATATTTAAAATATATAGAACATTATGCTCTTAGTATATATAAGTGTTTTGGGGGAAGCCATAGTATGAAGATTAAAAAATTATATTACCAAGTAGAAATGCATAGTTATATGACTAGAAAAAGCTTACACTCAGTAAATCAATGGTAAGAAAAAAGTCCCTTAACTTTTAAAAATAATCAAATGTAAAATAACTTGATCATGTTTGTTTTTGGTTTTGTTTGTGTCTTTGCTTTCTAGAAGGGTAGATTTAAAGCTTATCCCCAAGTGCCAGCCTTCAGTATAATGAAATCTTGTGAAAACCAGGTAATACAATTGAAGATAAAATTCATCTTTTGGCAGACCAAATATGAAAACAGTATTTTTGTCATGCTTCAACAAATTTCTTCTGGATAGTTGTTTTGTTTTGTTTTGTTTTTCTTTCTCTCAGATTTTATTTACTTAGGTAGGAGCTAAAGTTTAGGATTTTTGAAATTCATCTCCCATAATCTACTTTATTCTGCTGGAATGCGTTTTATTCTTTAAGACCATGTCCTACAACTTCAGTATGCAGCAGGTGAATTTGTCATGGTTAGATGGTCTAAACAGAAATTCAGTAGACAACTGAAAGGCTGCTGGGCCTTGCACCTAACAGGCATCAATGGCAAGAGATAGCTGCTTCCCTGCTAAGAGGGAACTTAACAGTGTGGTGGCAGAGGCATGAAGGGCTCCAACAAATGCAAAATCATGGTAAGAGCTTCAAATGAGAGTTACATTCTACCTTAAGACTGCCTTTGAGCGTCAGACCTCATAAAGGCAGTCAAGGAAGACTTCCTATGAGGAAATAGCAATGGAGCTGAGACCTGGAGATGAATAGATGCTAAGGAGAGGGAGAAGTGCCACGTGCCTGTAACTTCAATTATGTTGCCCTGGGTTACGAGCCTGAGTGTATGAATCTGAATCCCTTGCAAAAAACCCTTGCTTGTTGTGTGATGTGTGGATCAGTATTTATCTGTGCCTTGGCCCTCCTGTCTGTAACATGGGAATATTGGGGATTCCTATCTCTGTTAGTTTCCTATTCCTGCTGTAATGAATTACCACACACTTAGTAGCTTAAAACAATACACATTTATCACCTTAGAGTCCTGGAGGTCAGAAATCCAAAACAGATTTCACTGGGCAAAATTGTCAAGGCTACATTCCTTTCTGGAGGCTGTAGGGGAGAATCTGTTTTGGGTTTTTTTGTTTTTGCTTTTTGACCTTTTCCAGTGTCTGGAGGCTGCCCACATTACTTGGTCTCGGCCCTGTTCCATCTTCAAAGTCTGTAGCATAATATCGTCAAACATCTCTCTGACTCTGACTCCTGACTCTCCTACCTCCTTCTTTCAAAAAAGGAACCTTGGGATTAATTGGACCCATGTGCAGTATCAAGCTGCTCTCCCCATTTCAAGTCTGCAGCCTTACCTCGCCCCTCGTTCTGGGGCTCTGGACATGGACATCTTTGGAGGACTGTTATTCAGTCTACCCTCCTATCTCATAGGCTTATTTTAAGAATTCAGTGAATGAATAACAAGTGAAGGACCTATAAAAGTTCCTGGAATTTACTAAGAATTCACCGAGTTTTAGCTATTATTTCTTTTATTGCCTTGTTGAAATGAACAAAAGTTCACAAACAATATACTTTAAGGAGTTATTTTAAGAAAAAGAATTGAACTGCTAAAACAGAAAACTCGATTTGTGCTTCATAGAATGTGAGGAAATGGAAATTCAAGGTCAACTTATTTACTGGGGGCTCTGTGATACTTACTGAATAGATTATTCACACAAATAGGTGATTCAAAAAACATTTACGTTTGAGATCCCCTGCCTTGTTATCCACCAATTGCCACTTTCCTGAGATTTAATTTTTCATTTTTCTTGTTTTCCTTTCATCATTTATAAACGAATATTGCTTATTTCCAGTTCTTCTAATGATACCAAACTTAGAAATGATAAGGAACAGAAAAGATATACAAAATCTTGAAGTGTTTAGAATTTAAAACCACCACAATAATAAAGTAGAAAATCAGGTGTGAGCAAGAAAGATTGCATTTTAAGTTCAGTAAGGACAGTTGAAGTTACTAACTTAGAAATGAAGACTAGTCTGTCTTTCATCACTTTAAAGTGAGTTCAGTGTTTTCTGAGGTGAGTAGAAAATTTTTGGTAAATGAATGCAAACCATATCTTATGGGTCATAAAGGTTACAAAGTAGAAATCTGTGAGGTGAAGAGAAAATAAGGATTCCTCTGGTCCGTTATCAGCATCCCAGCCTTTGGTCCCTCTGGGTTATCAGTGGCCTTCTTTGCTCTCATGCGCTTGATGAGAACAGATTGAAAATCCCACAGACTACCTTCAAATTCTGCAAGTCAGAGGAAGTCAAGGTGGAAATAGTGTCCACAAAATAATAGCTGTTTCGTGAGCACTTCCAGCTATTTGTCAGGCACTTTGCTAAGAACTTGGCACTTATTTTTTTTGCTGTTTTACCACAACAACCAGTGGAAGGAATTATTTTTATTCCCATATCATCAAGAAAAATATTAAAGCATAGAAAATAGCTCTGTACAATTGAAATATAATTTGAGCCACATAATTTTAAATGTAGGAATCACATTTTAAAAAGTAAAAAAAAAAAGGTGCAATTAATACTATATTTTGTTTAACCCCAGTATATCCAAACTATTATTATTTTGGTATATAATCAGTATGAAATTATTAATGAGGTATTTTACATTTTGTTCATACCAAGTCTTCAAAATGCTTTGTTTATGGTGATAACCCGTTTTAATCTCAGTGCTAAATATTTATCGCAAATACTTGTTGAGTATTTAAATTTCATAAAAGTTACAGTTGAAAGAGTAAATTCATATATCTAAGTTTCAAAACTAGTGGAGCATTCTCAAATACCTGGATAGGATATCAGTTCTTAAGCTAATATTTACTATTAATTAATTTAATTAATTAAAATGTAACAGTAATTAAAAATTCAGTTAATCGGTCACACTAACTGCATTTCAAACATTCAGTGGCCACATGTGGCTAGTGGCTGCTGTGTTGGGACAGTGCCGGTATAGTGGTCACTGAACTTGCCCAAAGTCACCCATCTAGAAAGGACTTCAACTGGAATTTGAACCCAGAGCAATTGCTGGTGGCCTCTATGCCACACTGTCCCTGTCAAAACACCAGAGTGGTAAGTGATGCAAGGCTCTGCTTGACTTCATCAGTGTATGTTCATGGCCTCCCCATGAGCGTTTGCTTCTTTAAAACAAAACTAAACTACAAAAATTAAATCATTTAATTTATTTAAGGTAGGGAGTAGGGGAGTATCCATTAATATGAAAATTGGGGATAAATTAAGAATTTGTCATTTTTTCCTATCTCTAGAAAGGTTTTCTAAAGTAAATAAATATAATCTTCATCAAGCTGGCACATGGGTCAAAAAAGGAAAACAAGAAGTAAAAATGAAAAGACTTCCAAGGCTAGAAATTAAGAACAACCCCAGCGTGGCCCTTGTCAAACCTGTTAACTACCCAGACAGACACGTGCACCGTTTCCAATCCACCCGCCCGCTCACACCGCCCCATTCCCATCCAGCTAGGGCAGCCACGCCCAGCCCATCCACCCCACCCACCTCCTTTCCGCTCCTGCAGGCTGGCCGCGCCCACCTTTTCCCCTGAACACTCCTGCCCTCCTGACTCAGGGGACTCAGGTCTGAGATCTCTTACCATGGCATTCTTCTGCTTAATGTCCAATGCAGCAGGATGCTTGTAACTTTTCTTAAAAATTCAGGGTTTTCCACATAGATCATCTTGTACAGTAAAGTATTAGGAACTGGGGTCATGGAATCCCATTGCCTCACTTGCAAGGTGAAACTCAGCACCAAAGAGGTAAAGGACATGTCTGTGGATTTCATAAGTGTTGGTGGCAAAACAAGGACATTTGCTTGAGCCTTAAAATGATGAGACCCATACTATTTTTGACTACATACTATCTCTTCCTCATAATCCAGAGATAACCAGTGATAGGTCCAATATGGGCACACTTTTAAGTATAAGCACGGAGACACTAACTGCAAAATAATAATAGCATCCATAGCGTAGCTAATCTTACCCAGTTTCTGATTATTGTAGAGGAATAAATCTGTATAAGGATGAAAACCAATTCTGCCATTCTATAAATAAGGAACTCTTGCTCCAAACTAATTTCTTGACTTTAAGGATTAAATATGAAAATAATGAGTTCCAGTTAATCTGTAGAGTAAACCAGTAAGAAGAGCAGGTGTTGCAGAGTTGCAGAATACAATGGTGGGGGTACCAGGTGTGCCCCAGCAGAGAGAGCAAAGAATTGATTAAAGAGTTTGCAGAGTCCTACTTTGGAAACAGAAGCACAGCTCTGTTACTTGAAAGAACTCGATCCCAAAATGCTGTGCTGTAACAGAAAGAGGACCATATAATGACAAAACACGGGCCGTGATGTGAGGCTTGTGCCATTTGAAAACTATGGGGCTATGGGAGAGTTCCTTGCATTCTTAAAACGTCAGGATCCTGATTTACAGCGTGCGTAACTATTCCTTGTCGTGCCGTTGATGACCCAAACCTGAGGAAACTGAGAAAAAGCACTTGGCACAAAGCCTCGTTCACAAGGCGATGGGCATCTTTTCATCTGTGAAATGAAGAAAGTACCCACTGCCGTCGGCATTATAGAAATTAAACAATGATTTCCGAAAGTGAAAATACACTTTGTTATTTTGTGTTAATTCTTTTTTTTTTATTATTATCATTAATCTACAATTACATGTGCAATATTACGGTTATTAAACTACCCCTTCATCAGGTCCCCCCCACCAACCCCATTACAGTCACTGTCCATCAGCGTAGTGAGATGCTATAGAATCACTACTTGTCTTCTCTGAGTTGTACTGCCCTCCCCGTGCCCCCCCAACATTACATCTGCTAATCGTAATGCCCCTTTTTCCCTCTTATCCCTCCCTTCCCGCCCATTTTCCCCAGTCCCTTTCCCTTTGGTAACTATTAGTCCGTTCTTGGGTTCTGTGAGTCTGCTGCTGTTTTGTTCCTTCAGTTTTTTTCTTTGTTCTTATACTCCACATATGAGTGAAATCATTTGATACTTGTCTTTTTCGGCTTGGCTTATTTCACTGAGCATAATACCCTCTAGCTCCATCCATGTTGTTGCAAATGGTAGGATTTGTTTTCTTCTTATGGCTGAATAATAGTCCATTGTGTATATGTACCACATCTTCTTTATCCATTCATCTACTGATGTACACTTAGGTTGCTTCCATTTCTTGGCTATTGTAAATAGTGCTGCAATAAACATAGGGGTGCATCTGTCCTTTTCAAATTGGGCTGCTGCATTCTTAGGGTAAATTCCTAGGAGTGGAATTCCTGGGTCAAATGGTATTTCTATTTTGAGTTTTTTGAGGAACCTCCATACTGCTTTCCACAATGGTTGAGCTAATTTGCAGTCCCACCAGCAGTGTAGGAGGGTTCCCTTTTCTCCACATCCTCGCCAACATTTGTTGTTGTTTGTGTTTTAGATGTTGGCCATCCTCACTGGTGTGAGGTGATATCTCATTGTGGTTTTAATCTGCATTTCTCTGATGATTAGCGATGTGGAGCATCTTTTCATGTGCCTGTTGGCCATCTGAATTTCTTCTTTAGAGAAGTGTCTATTCATGTCCTTTGCCCATTTCTTAATTGGATTATTTGCTTTTTGTTTGTTAAGGTGCGTGAGTTCTTTATATATTTTGGATGTCAACCCCTTATCAGATACGTCATTTATGAATATATTCTCCCATACTGTAGGATGTCTTTTGTTCTACTGATGGTGTCCTTTGCTGTACAGAAGCTTTTCAGCTTGATATAGTCCCACTTGTTCATTTTTGCTTTTGTTTCCCTTGCCTGGGGAGATATGTTCATGAAGAAGTTGCTCATGTTTATGTCCAAGAGATTTTTGCCTATGTTTTTTTCTAAGAGTTTTATGGTTTCATGACTTACATTCAGGTCTTTGATCCACCTTGAGTTTACCTTTGTGTATGGGGCTAGACAGTAGTCCAGTTTCATTCTCTTACATGTAGCTGTCCAGTTTTTCCAACACCAGCTGCTGAAGAGGCTGTCATCTCCCCATTGTATATCCAAGGCATTTTTATCAAATATTAATTGACTGTATATGTTTGGGTTAATGTTTGGATTTTCTATTCTATTTTGTGTTAATTCTAAGGAGACATTTTGGTATTCACTTTTCCACCAGATGAGGAAACTAGAATATTAAGAGACTCATCACGTAAACAAGAATTATTCGAACAGGGACTCTTTAAAAAAGCCAGCACACCAATTGACATACCCCAAATGAAAGCCATTGGAAGAAATAAGTGGGTTAAAATGTAGAGATGGGGTCAAGGACCAAGAGAGATGTAGTGAGGAAGACGCTCACTTCGCAGTGAGCGAAATGAAGTGTGAAATGCCTTCTCCTTCCTCAAATCCAAGTGGTGGGGTGTTAGGAGGTACTTGTAAGGGCTGCTTTCAAACCCTTTGCTTTTGTACCTAAAACAGTGGAACATTTCCTCCATGTCATCCCTGCACTGTAGATTTTATTTCCTTTAAAGATACCTGTTCTTTTATTGCTACCATATTTTGTCCCATTTTTGCCCTTGCTGATGGGTTTTAAGTTAAAGATTGAATACGTCCACATCATTCTTTCAGCTTGACATTGAGTAGAGTGTGGCAGATCTGTCCCTGATGGAACTGGGCTGGAATCACCTCAGGATCTGATGTGATAAACTTCGGAGACTTTGGTTTTGATGGGCAGGCCGATGAACCAGTGAACATTTCCAGAAATGTTGTCTTGTTGAACGGCCCTGGGGGACTCATTTGAAAAGAAGTGGGAAATAAAGAGTCTGCTCACAAATTTCTCTTTTTGCGCAGTTGAAACAAAAAACAAAGTATGAACCATACACGGGTTCATCACGAGACAGTCTGCACCTTTGGAATTACGTAAGTTTTCTTTCCGGTGCTTTTCCGATCTGTTACTGGGGAATGTGTATTCAGTATAGATGCACTAAAGTCACTAAGGGCCATCAGGACTTTAGAATCTAGACTAAAAGGAGAAACAGGATTGTGGAGTTGTATTTTCACTAAATAAATTTTAAAATACCAAAGGAAGCTTTTTACCTCAGTTTGGGAAGACTGCTACTTCAAACAACTGCTCGTTGTGAAAACCCCCTGTTTGCAAATCAGGATCGTGAGGTTTAAAGAATGCCGGGAACTCTCCCATAGTCCCATAGTTTTCAAATGGCACAAGCCTCACATCACAACCCATGTTTTGTCATTATATGGTCCTGTTTCTGTTACAGCACAGCATTTGGGGATCGAGTTCTGTCAAGTAACAGAGCTGTGCTTCTGTTTGCAAAGCAGAGCGCCCTGTCTCAAACTGACACCTAGAAGTAAAGAAATGGTGGCTGGACAGTTTTGCCCTGACGTCCCACGGAGGACACTGTGCTTCTCTGAAGGCCGTACTGCTTGGCTTCAGCCAGCCCTACTTTCATTTTACCTCCCAACCTTTTGCCTCTTGAGGTTCACTTGAGGTAGATCTAGGAGCGTGTGTGTGTCTGTGGCTCTGTTTATTCTGCAAAGAGGCTTTCCAACCTTGTGCCTTTAAACATTCAGCCTAGTTAATGTTTACATATATGCATGCAGTGTAGCTATGAAGTTGAATATGGGCTCAACTATGACATTATACCCAGTAGCCTGGTAACCAGAGTTTTAAATGAAGTACTGTGTATATGTACAAAGTAATTACTACCTTATTTCACCATTTAGGACTGAATCTGTTCTTTCAAAAACCTTGTGAGGATAAAACCAGTGAGGACAACATTTTTTAAAGAGTTCATAAATCTCAGCAAATATTATCTCATTTAATCTCTCACCTTCTAGCAACAAAGTCACCATTTTACAGAGACTATCAATACCAAATACTCAATACCAAGTGGATTTCTCAGTACCGAATGGACTGAGGGAAGAAATGCACTGAAGATCACACAGGCAGTGGGAACGTAGGAATAGGGGATGGGTAGGTGTCAGGTGCCAAGGGCTCTGGGGTGCAACTGAGACACAGGCTTCCTACCTTCTATGGCAAAGCCCTTTCTGTCGGGGAAGGGCTTTGTGGTCCCAGAACCTTCCCTGCCTTGGATTATTTTGGGATTAGATTCATATTCCTCGTGGTTTAACAAATCCAAAACTTACACTACTCTTAGTTTCTAGAGGTTATTTTCTAGTGGTCTTCTTTAAATACCGCATGGGAATTATTTCCATCAGTAAAAATACTAAACATATCATTTTCTGCTAGCTTTCTCCTTGCCTTTTTTTGATTCACACATGCTTAATTTCCCAGGAGATTCTCTCTTTCATGGTCACAATTTAACATTGTTTTCCTTTCCCACTGGTTATCTGACTTCACGTTCAAAGGTAGATATTTAAATGAATCCATTCAAAATTCAGCTAGTGATTCCTCTTTAGATGTTCCCCCCAAATTTATAATGAATAAGTATTAGAAAACTGCAGTTGCAGAAGAGTAAAAACCAAGATAGAATCAAGTCTTCTCAGTTTTTCTTTTTTACATTTTTTAAATTGTAAAAGAACCAGGTAAATACTGCCTATTGGTATGAGATAAAAAATGAAAATGCTCAAGTGATTTTACTCAAATTTCTTCCAAACGTTCCCACATTCCTCCCACACCCTGACAAATAATCATCAACACCTACTTACATGTAATTTTCTTTTTTAAAAAAATGGGTTTATATGACTTGTAGTCTGTGGCTTACCGAAAGCCAGTTTTGGTTTAAAGTCCTACTGTAATTTGGTAAGGAGGCCTCTTACAGTCACTGAGACATCCTGCTATCATAGTCTACTGTCTGAGTGACCAAATAAAATGGTGACTTCAGATCTGTGAGTATAAAATAATATTTTGGATGTGTCCTACCCAATGCCAAGCCACCAGGCAAACAATGACATTTTTACCTATGATGTGGCTTATCAAGTCATTCGAAGGCAAACTTTTTAATACTGGGTGAGACTAGAAGATGAGTGGAACTCTGTTCCTAATGATTCGTGTCCAGTGGACAGAACCAGGCTGTGAGCTCTTAATTTGTTTTAGTACCTGCAATCCTTTAGATCTAAGGGGTTTCCAAAGATGGAAATAATCTCTGCCCTTTTCATCACAGGTATGGTTAAATGTCAGTCTCTACATTTTTTTTCCTGAATATCTGCTTTCAATGAGACATTCAACTTTATATCCAGGAGCTAGCTGGCACTGAAGGGTTTATCCATGTTTGTTCACAGGCTCAATAAAGCATAATTGGCCATAAACCCAGCAGGTTTTCAGGTCTGGTTGCAAAGAAACTTGTCATACAGCCCATTATACTCTTGGTCACGCAGCATTTTTCTGCATCTAAGAATGAGACCTATTCTGCTTTGTCTCAGGAATGTTGCATGATAACTACTCAGATTTAAAGACCGTGCAATCAGTTTTATGATTCATGTATCAGAGGCAGCAGTCTTACTGACTTTCAGTAGGAAGAAATAAGCACTTAAGATTTCTAGAAAATAGGAATAGAGCAGACATTTCTCTTTTGTTCTGGGAATTACATTTGGGAACTTACAGCTTCAGTAAAGGAGAAATTTGGTCTTAAAAAAATCTCAATAGGCCATGTAATAGTTATTGTGTATATTCAAGAAAGCACATATTACTTTGTGTTAATGCAAAGAGGCCAGGATTTTCAAAATAGCATATGTTATATCATGCTAGTGCAAAAAGGCCATGTTTTTTATCAAATAAGGTTACCTTTCTCTAGTGAGCATAAGGCAAAGAGCTAGAGCCATGATTGGGGTGTCATTGGTCTATGCTTTCTTAGATGCCCACATCATTTTTAGGTATTAGGAATATGCAGGCCCTTCAGAAATGTTTTTAAAAGAATTTGGAGGGAAAGAGAGGGCTGAGAGTGGATGATGTACAGGCTGGGCATTGTACGTTTGCCAAGTATCTGAGGCATAAGAGTCTGCTGTGTCCTCTTGTATTTTTACAGGGTAATGTTAATCAATTAGTTCAATTCTATATATAGTAAGTAATCACATTCACTGGAAGCTGCAGTGATTTGATTAATAATACATTCCAATTTCCAAAAGTAGCATTTCACTCAGCACTTAAACATGGCTCTTGAAAAGTACATATTTTTAATATAATTTATTTTATTATCATTAATCTACAATTACATGTGCAATATTACGGTTATTAAACTACCCCTTCATCAGGTCCCCCCCACCAACCCCATTACAGTCACTGTCCATCAGCGTAGTGAGATGCTATAGAATCACTACTTGTCTTCTCTGAGTTGTACTGCCCTCCCCGTGCCTCCCCAACATTATATCTGCTAATCGTAATGCCCCTTTTTCCCTCTTATCCCTCCCTTCCCGCCCATTTTCCCCAGTCCCTTTCCCTTTGGTAACTATTAGTCCGTTCTTGGGTTCTGTGAGTCTGCTGCTGTTTTGTTCCTTCAGTTTTTTTCTTTGTTCTTATACTCCACATATGAGTGAAATCATTTGATACTTGTCTTTTTCGGCTTGGCTTATTTCACTGAGCATAATACCCTCTAGCTCCATCCATGTTGTTGCAAATGGTAGGATTTGTTTTCTTCTTATGGCTGAATAATATTCCATTGTGTATATGTACCACATCTTCTTTATCCATTCATCTACTGATGGACACTTAGGTTGCTTCCATTTCTTGGCTATTGTAAATAGTGCTGCGATAAACATAGGGGTGCATATGTCTTTTTCAAACTGAGCTGCTGCATTCTTAGGGTAAATTCCTAGGAGTGGGATTCCTGGGTCAAATGGTATTTCTATTTTGAGTTTTGAGGAACCTCCATACTGCTTTCCACAATGGTTGAACTAATTTGCAGTCCCACCAGCAGTGTAGGAGGGTTCCCTTTTCTCCACATCCTCGCCAACATTTGTTGTGGTTTGTGTTTTGGATGTTGGCCATCCTCACTGGTGTGAGGTGATATCTCATTGTGGTTTTAATCTGCATTTTCTCTGATGATTAGCGATGTGGAGCATCTTTTCACGTGCCTGTTGGCCATATGAATTTCTTTGGAGAAGTGTCTATTCATGTCCTCTGCCCATTTCTTAATTGGATTATTTGTTTTCTGTTTGTTAAGGTGCATGAGTTCTTTATATATTTTGGATGTCAACCCTTTATCAGATACGTTTTTTATGAATATATTCTCCCATACTGTAGGATGTCTTTTGTTCTACTGATGGTGTCCTTTGCTGTACAGAAGCTTTTCAGCTTGATATAGTCCCACTTGTTCATTTTGCTTTTGTTTCCCTTGCCCGGGGAGATATGTTCATGAAGAAGTTGCTCATGTTTATGTCCAAGAGATTTTTGCCTATGTTTTTTTCTAAGAGTTTTATGGTTTCGTGACTTACATTCAGGTCTTTGATCCACCTTGAGTTTACCTTTGTGTATGGAGCTAGACAGTAGTCCAGTTTCATTCTCTTACATGTAGCTGTCCAGTTTTTCCAACACCAGCTGCTGAAGAGGCTGTCATCTCCCCATTGTATATCCAAGGCTCCTTTATCAAATATTAATTGACTGTACATGTTTGGGTTAATGTTTGGATTTTCTATTCTGTTCCACTGGTCTGTGGGTCTGTTTTTGTGCCAATACCAAATGGTCTTGATTACTGTGGCTTTGTAGTAGAGCTTGAAGTCAGGGAGTGTAATTCCCCCTGTTTTATTCCTCTTTCTCAGGATTGATTTGGCTATTCGGGGTCTTTTGTGGTTCCATATGAATTTTAGAATTATTTGTTCCAGTTCATTGAAGAAAGCTGTTGGTACTTTGATAGGGATTGCAGTGAATCTGTAGATTGCTTTAGGTAGTATAGCCATTTTGACAATATTTACTCTTCCTAGCCAAGAGCATGGGATGCATTTCCATTTGTTAGTGTCCTCTTTAATTTCTCTTAGGAGTGTCTTGTAGTTTTCAGAGTACAGGTCTTTCACTTCCTTTGTTAGGTTTATTCCTAGGTATTTTATTCTTTTTGATGCAATTGCGAATGGAATTGTTTTTCTGATTTCTCTTTCTGTTAGTTCATCATTAGTGTATAGGAAAGCAACAGATTTCTGTGTGTTAATTTGTATCCTGCAACTTTGCTGAATTCAGATATTAGTTCTAGTAGTTTTGGAATGGAGTCTTTAGAGTTTTTATGTACAGTATCATGTCATCTGCAAATAGTGACAATTTGACTTCTTCTTTACCAATCTGGATGCCTTGTATGTCTTTGTTTTGTCTGATTGCTGTGGCTAGGACCTCCAGTACTATGTTGAATAACAGTGGAGAGAGTGGGCATCCCTGTCTTGTTCCCGATCTTAGACGAAAAGTTTTCAGCGTCTCGCCGTTAAGTATGATGTTAGCTGTGGGTTTGTCATATATAGCCTTTATGATGTTGAGGTACTTGCCGTCTGTACCCATTTTGTTGAGAGTTTTAATCATGAATGGATGCTGAATTTTGTCAAATGCTTTTTCAGCATCTATGGAGATGATCATGTGGTTTTTGTTCTTCTTTTTATTGATGTGTTGGATGATGTTGATGGATGTTCGAATGTTGTACCATCCTTCCATCCCTGGGATGAATCCCACTTGATCATGGTGTATGATCCTCTTGATGTATTTTTGAATTCGGTTTGCTAATATTTTGTTGAGTATTTTTGCATCTACGTTCATCAGGGATATTGGTCTGTAATTTTCTTTTTTGGTGAGGTCTTTGCCAGGTTTTGGTATTAGAGTGATGCTGGCTTCATAGAATGAGTTTGGAAGTATTCCCTCCTCTTCTATTTTTTGGAAAACTTTAAGGAGAATGGGTGTTATTTCTTCTCTATATGTCTGGTAGAATTCAGAGGTGAATCCATCAGGCCCGGGGGTTTTGTTCTTGGGTAGTTTTTGATTACCAATTTGATTTCGTCGCTGGTGATTGCTCTGTTCAGTTTTTCTGTTCCTTGCTTGGTCAGGCTTGGAAGGTTGTATTTTTCTAAGAAGTTGTACATTTCTTCTAGGTTTTCCAGCTTGTTAGCATATAGATTCTCATAATATTCTCTTATGATTCTTTGTATTTCTGTGGTGTCCATTGTGATTTTTCCTTTCTCTTTTCTGATTGTGTTTATGTGTGTAGATTCTCTTTTTCTCTTAATGAGTCTGGCTAGGGGTTTATCTATTTTGTTAATTTTTTCAAAGAACCAGCTCTTGGTTTCATTGATTTTTTCTATTGTTTTATTCTTCTCAATTTTATTTATTTCTTCTCTAATCTTTATTATGGCCCTCCTTCTGGTGACTTTGGGCCTCATTTGTTCTTCTTTTTCCAATTTCAGTAATTGTGTCTTTAGACTATTCATTTGGGAATGTTCTTCCTTCTTTAAATAGGCCTGGATTGCAATATACTTTCCTCTTAGAACTGCCTTTGCTGCGTCCCACAGAAGTTGTGGCTTTGTGTTGTTGTTGTCATTAGTCTCCATATATTCTTTGATTTCTGTTTTGATTTGGTCGTTAACCATTGATTAATTAGGAGAATGTTGTTAAGTCTCCATGTATTTGTGAGCCTTTTTGATTTCTTTCTAAAATTTATTTCTAGTTTTATACCTTGGTGATCTGAGAAGTTGGTTGGTAGGATTTCAATATTTTTGAAGTTACTGAGGTTCTTTTTGTGGCCTAGTATGTGGTCTATTCTGGAAAATGTTCCATGTGCACTTGAGAGGAATGTGTATCCTGTTGCTTTTGGGTGTAGAGTTCTGTAGATGTCTGTTAGGTCCATCTGTTCTAGTGTGTTGTTCAGTGCCTCTGTGACTACTTATTTTTTGTCTGGTTGATCTGTCCTCTGGAGTGAGTGGTGTGTTGAAGTCTTCTAAGATGAATGCATTGCTGTCTATTTCGTCCTTTAATTCTGTTAGTATTTGTCTCACATATGCTGGCGCTCCTGTGTTGGGTGCATATATATTTATAATGGTTATATCTTCTTGTTGGACTGACCCCTTTATCATTATGTAATGTGCTTCTTTATCTTTTGCTACTTTCTTCGTTTTGAAGTCTATTTTGTCTGATACAAGTACTGCAACACCTGCTTTTTCTCTTTGTTGTTTGCATGAAATATCTTTTTCCATCCCTTCACTTTTAGTCTGTGTATATCTTTGGATTTGAGGTGAGTTTCTTGTAGGCAGCATATAGTGGGTCTTGCTTTTTTATCCATTCTGTTACTCTGTGTCTTTTGATTGGTGCATTCAGTCCATTTACATTTAGGGTGATTATTGATAGGTATGTACTTATTGCCATTGCTGGCTTTAGATTCGTGGTTACCAAGGGTTCAAGGGTTGCTTCTTTACTATCTAACAATCTTACTTAACTTTCTTGTTAAGTTATTGTAAACACAGTCTGATGTTTCTTTCTTTCTCTCCCTTCTTATTCCTCCTCCTCCATTCTTTCTATATTAGGTGTTTTATTCTTTGCCTTTAGTTGGTATTTGGATGGTCTGCTTTCTTTGCTATGATTTTTTTTCCCTCTGGTGACATCTTTTTAGCCTTAGGTGTGCTTCCATCGAGAGCAGTCCATTTAAGATATCCTGTAGTGGTGGTTTATGAGACGCAAATTCTCTTAACTTTCGTTTATCTGGAAATTGTTTAATCCCTC
>JAVSCE010013319.1:0-71108 GCA_032199065.1 Smutsia gigantea
GAGTTTAAAATAAAAATCATAATCATGCTCACGGAGGTACAGAAAAATATTCAAGAACTCAGGGACAAATTTAAGATGGAGATACCATACAGGTGCACAGATCTCCCAACACAAGGGACCCAAGGAAGACAACTTCAAGACATATTAATAATTAAAATGGCAAAGATCAAGGATAAAGACAGACTCTTAAAAGAAGCTAGGGAGAGAAAAAAGATCACATACAAAGGAAAATCCATCAGGCTATCATCAGATTTCTCAACAGAAACATTACAGGCCAGAAGGGAGTGGAGTCATATATTTAATGCAATGAAGCAGAAGGGCCTCGAACCAAGAATACTCTACCTGGCAAGGTTATCATTTAAATTTGAAGGAGGGATTAAACAATTTTCAGATAAGCAAAAGCCGAGAGAATTTACCTCCCACAAACCACCGCTATAGTGCATTTTGGAGGGACTGCTATAGATGGAAGTATTTCTAAGGCTAAAAGATGTCACCAGGGGAAATAAAACCACAGCAAAGTAGAACAATTAATTACTAAGCAGATGCAAAATCAAATCAACTATCCCCAAAGTCAATCAAGAGACAGACAAAGATTACAGAATATGATACCTAACATATAAAGAATAGAGGAGGAAGAAAATGGAGAAAAAAAAAAGAACCTTTAGGTTGTGTTTGTAATAGCATATGAAGTGAGTTAAATTAGACTGTTACATAGTAAGGGAATTACCCCTGTACCTTTAGTAACCGTGAATCTAAAGCCTGCAATGGCAATAAATACACACCTATCCATAATTACCCTAAATGTAAATGGTCTGAATGCACCAATCAAAAGACAGAGTCACTGAATGGATAAAAAAACAAGATCCATCTATATGCTGCCTACAAGAGACTCACTTCAAACCCAAAGACATACACAGACTGAAAGTAATGGGATGGAAAAAGATATTTCATGCAGCAATAGGGAGAAAAAAGCAGCAGTTGCAGTACTTGTATCAGACAAAATAGATTTCAAAACAAAGAAAGTTAACAGTAGACAAAGATGACATTACATAATGATAAAGGGGTCAGTCCAACAAGAGGATGTAACTATTATAAATATCTATGCACCCAACACAGGATCACCTACATATGTGAAACAAATACTAACAGAATTAAAGGGGGAAACAGAATGCAATGCATTCATTTTAGGAGACTTCAACACACCACTCACTCCAAAGGACAGATCGACCAGACAGAAAATAAGTAAAGAGACAAAGGCACTGAACAACATACTAGAACAGATGGACCTGATGGACATCTACAGAACACTTGATCCAAAAGCAATAGGATACATGCTCTTCTCAAGTGCACATGAACATTTTCAAGAACAGATCATATAGTAGGCCACAAAAAGAACCTCAGTAAATTCAAAAAGATTGAAATTGTACGAACCAGCTTCTCAGATCACAAATGTATGAAACTAGAAATAAATTACACAAAGAAAATGAAAAAGCCCACAAACACATGAGGCTTAATAACATGCTCCTAAATAATCAATGGATCAATGACAAAATAAAAACAGAGATCAAGCAATATATGGAGACAAACGACAACAATAATTCAACAATACAAATCTGTGGAAGCAGCAAAGGCTGTGCTAAGAGTGAAGTATATTGCAATACAGGCCTACCTCAGGAAAGAAGAACAATCCCAAATGAATAGTCTAAACTCAATTAATGAAACTAGAAAAGGAAGAACAAATGAGGCCCAAAGTCAGTAGAAGGAAGGCCATAATAAAGATTAAAGCAGAAATAAATAAATCGAGAAGAATAAAACAATAGAAAGAATCAATGAAAGCAAGAGCTGGTTCTTTAAGAAAATAAACAAAATAGATAAACCCCTGGCCAGACTTATCAAGATAATAAGAGAGTCTACACACATAAACAGAATCAGAAATGAGAAAGGAAAAATCACTATGGACACCACAGAAAGACAAAGACTTCTGAGAGAATATTATGAAAAATTATATGCTAAGAAACTGGAAAACCTAGAAGAAATGGACAACTTTCTAGAAAAATACAACCTTCCAAGGCTGACCCAGGAAGAAAGAGAAAATCTGAACAGACAAATTACTGGCAAGGAAATTGAACTGGTAATCAAAAAACTACCTAAGAACAAAACCCCTATACCAGATGGTTTCACTGCTGAATTTTATCAAACATTTAGTGAAGACCTAATACCCATCCTCATTAAATTTTCCAAAAAGTTGAAGAGGAGGGAATCCTCCCAAACTCATTCTACGAGGCCAACATCACTCTATTACCAAAAGCAAGCAAAGACACCACAAAACAAGAAAATTACAGACCAATGTCCCTGATGAACATAGATGTAAGAACACTCAACAAAATATTAGCAAAGCGATCCTCCATCATGATCAAGTGGGATTCATCCCAGGGATGCAAGGATGGTACAACATTTGAAAATCCATCAACATCATCCACCACATCAACAAAATGAAGGACAAAAACCAAATGATTATCTCCATAGATGCTGAAAAAGCATTTGACAAAGTTCAACATCCATTCACGATAAAAACTCTCAACAAAATGGGTATAGAGGGGAAGTACTTCAACATAATAAAGGCCATATATGACAAACCCACAGCCAACACTATACTTAACAGTGAGAAGCTGAATGCTTTTCCTTTAAGATCGGGAACAAGACAAGGATGCCAACTCTCCCCACTTTTATTCAGCATAGTTCTGGAGGTCCTAGCCACAGCAATCACAACACAAAGAAATAAAAGGCATCCAGATTGGAAAGGAAGAAGTCAAACTGTTCCTGTTTGCAGATGACATGATATTATATATAAAAGACCCTGAAAAATCCACTCCAAAACTCCTACATCTAATATCTGAATTCAGAAAAGTTGCCGAATACAAAATTGATACACAAAATATGTTGCATTCCTATACACTAATGATGAACTAGAAGAAAGAGAAATCATCAAAACAATTCCATTCACAACTGCATGAAAAAGAACAAAATACCTAGGAATGAAACTAACCAAGGAAGTGAAAAATCTATACTCTGAAAACTACAAGACACCCATGAGAAAAATTAAAGATACCAATAAATGGAAACACATCCTGTGCTCATGGATAGGAAGAATTAATATTGTCAAAATGGCCATCCTGCCTAAAGCAATCTACAGATTCAATGCAATCTCTATCAAAATACCAACAGCAATCTTCAATGAACTAGAGCAAATAGTTCTAAAATTTATATGGAACTACAAAAGACCCCAAATAGCCAAAGCAATCCTGAGAAGGAAGACGAAAGCGGGGGGAATTATGCTCCCTGACTTCAAGCTCTATAACAAAGCCACAGTAATCAAGACAATTTGGTACTGGCATAAGAACAGACCCATAGACCAATGGAACAGAATAGAAAGCCCAGATATAAACCCAAGCATATATGGTCAATTAATATATGATAAAGGAGGCATGGATATACAGTGGGGAAATGACAACCTCTTCAACAGCTGGTGTTGGCAAAACTAGACAGCTACATTTAAGAGAATGTAACTGGAATATTGTCTAACCCCATACACAAAAGCAAACTCAAAATGGATCAAAGACCTGAATGTAAGTCATGAAACCATAAAACTCTTAGAAAAAACAGGCAAAAATCTCTTGGACATAAACATGAGCAACTTCTTCTTGAACATATCTCCCCAGGCAGGGGAAACAAAAGCAAAAATGAACAAATGGAACTATACTAAACTAAAAAGCTTCTGTACAGCAAAGGACACCATCAGTAGGACAAAAAGACATCCTACTGTATGGGAGAATATATTCATAAATGATGTATCTGATAAAGGGTTGACATCCAAATTATATAAAGAGCTCATGCACCTCACCAAACAAAAAGCAAATAATCCAATTAAGAAATGGGCAGAGGATATGAACAGACACTTCTCCAAAGAAGAAATTCGGATGGCCAACAGGCACATGAAAAGATGCTCCACATTGCTAATCATCAGAGAAATGCAGATTAAAACCACAATGAGATATCACCTCACACCAGTGAGGATGGCCAACATCCAAAACACAAACAACAACAAATGTTGGCAGGGATGTGGAGAAAAGGGAACCCTCCTACACTGCTGGTGGGAATGCAAATTAGTTCAACCATTGTGGAAAGCAGTATGGAGGTTCCTCAAAAAACTCAAAATAGAAATACCATTTGACCCAGGAATTCCACTCCTAGGAATTTACCCTAAGAATGCAGCAGCCCAGTTTAAAAAAGACATATGCACACCTATGTTTATCGCAGCACTATTTACAATAGCCAAGAAATGGAAGCAACCTAAGTGTCCATCAGTAGATGAATGGATAAAGATGTGGTATATATACACAATGGAATACTATTCAGCCATAAGAAGAAAACAAATCCTACCATTCGCCATAACACGGAAGGAACTAGAGGGTATTATGCTCAGTGAAATAAGCCAGGTGGAGAAAGACAAGTATCAAATGATTTCACTCATCTGTGGAGTATAAGAACAAAGCAAAAAGTGAAGGATCAAAACAGCAACAGAATCAAAGAACCCAAGAATGGACTAACAGTTTCCAAAGGGAAAGGGATTGGGGAGGATGGGTGGGAAGGGAAGTATGAGGGGGAAAAAGGGGCATCACGATTAGCACGTATAATGTGGGGGGTGCAGGGGGGAGGTAGTATAACATAGAGAGGACAAGCAGTGATTTTATAGCATCTTACTACACTGACGGACAGTGACTGTGATGGGGTATGTGGTGGGGACTTCATAATGGTGGGGGGTCTAGTAACCATAATGTTCTTCATATAATTGTAGATTAATGATAGCAAAATAAAAAAATAAAATAAATATAAAATAAATAAGACAACAAACTGTCACATCAATTGACTCTTCCTTTCATAATTGATTTTTCTGTAGCATGTGATGTTGTTTGATAGCATTTTACCCACAGTAGCACATCTTTCAAAACTGGAGTCTATCTTCTCAAGCCCTGCTGTTGTTTTATCAATTAACTGTATGTAATGTTGTAAATCTTTTGTTGTCATTCTAACATTCTTAACAACATCTTAACCAGGATAGATTCCATCTCAAGAAACCATTTTCTTTGTTCATCCACAGGAAGCTACTCCTCACTTATTAAAGTTTTATCATGAGATTGCAGTAGTTCAGTCACATCTTCAGGCCCATTTCTAATTCTAATTCTCTTGCTATTTACACCACATCTGCAGTTACTTCCTCCTGAAGTCTTGAACCCCTCAAAGTCATCCATGAGGGTTGGAATCAACTTCTTCCAAACTCTTGTTCATGTTGATATTTTGATCTCTTCCCATGAATTACAAATGTTCTAATGGCACCTAGAATGATTCCTTTAGAGAGGTTTTCAATTTACCCAGATCCATCAGAGGAATCACCAATTATGGCAGCTATAGCCTTACAAAACATATTTCTGAAATAATAAGACTTGAAGGTTGAAATGACTTCTTGATCCATGGCCTGCAGAGTGGATGTTGTGTCAGCAGGCATGAAAACAACATTAATCTCACTGTACATCTCCATCAAAGCTCTTAGGTGGCCAGATGCACTTTCAATGAGCAGTATTATTTAGAAAGTAATTTTTTTTCCCTGAGGAGTATGCCTCAACAATGGGCTTAAAATATTCAATAAACTGTGTTGTAAACAGATAAGCTGTCATCCAGGCTTTGCCATTCCATTTACAGAGCACAGGCAGAGTAGATTTAGCATAATTTTTAAGGGCTCTAGGATTTTCAGAATGGTCAGTGAGCACTGGCTCCAAATTAAAGTCACCAGCTGCAATAGCTTCTAAAGAAAGGCAGCCTGTCCTTTGAAGCTTTGAAGCCTGGTACTGACTTTTCCTCTGATAATATAGGAAAATCCTAGATGGCATTTTCTTCCAATAGAAAGTTGCTTTGTCTACAATGAAAATCTGTCATTTAGTATAGCCACCTTCATTGATTATTTAGTAGACCTTCTGGATTACCTGATGCAGCTTCTCCATCAGCACTTGCTGCTTCACCTTGCACTTTGATGTTAAGGAGATGGCTTCTTTCCTTAAACCTCATGAACCAACCTCTGCTAGCTTCAAATCTTTCTTTTGCAGTTTCCTCACCTCTCTCAGCCTTAATAGAATTGAAGAGAGTAATTAAGGTCTTGCTCTGGATTAGGTTTTGGCTTAAGGGAATGTTGTGGCTGGTTTGATCTTCTATCCAGATCACTGAAATTTTCTCCATATCAGCAATTTACTTTCTTATTTTTCTTCATGCTCATCATGTGAGTAGCATTTTTCATTTCCTTCAAAACTTTTCCTTTGCATTTGTAACTTGGCTAACTGGTGCAAGAGGTCTCGTTTTCAGCCTATTTCAGTTTTTGACATGCCTTCCTCACTAAGCTTAAGCATTTCTAGCTTTTGATTTAAAGTGAGAGACATGCAATTCTACCTTTCACTTGAATACTTAGGAGTCATTGTAGGATTATTAATTGGCCTAAAATCAACATTGTTGTGTCTCAGGGAACAGGGAGGCCTAAGGAGGAGAGAGATGGGGGAATAGCCAGACAGTGGATAAGTCAAAATACACACAACATTTATCAATTAAGTTCACCCTCTTATATGGGCACAGTTCGTGGTGTCCCAAAACAATTATAACAGGAACATCAAAAATCACTGATCACAGACCACCCTAACAAATATAATAATTTAAAAGGTGGAAATATTGCAAGAATTGCCAAATGTGACAGACACAGAGACACAAAGTGAGCAAATGTTGTTGGAAAAATGGACTTGCTCAATGCAGCGTTGCCACAAGCCTTCAATTTGTAAAAAAACGCAATGTCTGTAAAGTACAATAAAATGAGGTATGCCTGTTCTCATTCTGAGTATCCTCATGCAGTTCAGCATTTCTACTATTTTCCACACTGCTAATGAGCTTAAAATATGCATCTTTGGCCTAGAGTTCTTTCCTGACCACCAGATAGGCATATTCTACTTACATTTTCAAATGTACCTCAAACTCAACAACTCAACATGCCTCTAACTACTGTTTTCCCCAAATTCTTCCTCCTGTATTTCCATTCTGAGTGAACAGAACATCCCTATAAAAAGCCTGGAAGTCATCCTTTTACTACCTCTCCTTCACATCCTTCATTTAATTGATTATTACTTCACTCATCTCTCTCAAATACATCTAAGTTTTCCCAGTGCCTTTAGACTACCTTAATTTAGGCTTAGTCATTAGTTCCTCTCCCACACCTGACTCAGCTTTAGACACCTTCTCAGGCCATCCCCATCTGGATTAAGTGCCTGCTTAGGTGCCCCTAGCACTATGCATACCTCCATCACACCAGTTGAAATGTTTTACTGAGATTGTCTATTTATTTATGTTTTCCCCACCAAATCCCAACTTCCCTAAGGACAAGGACTTTGTTTTATTCTTCTTTGCAGGCACACTGCCCTAGTATCCAGGCTCAATAAATGTTTCTTAAATAATGAAAAAATGCACTGAGCTGAGCTTCTATACTGCTAAATATCTGATTGGCACACTCTATATCATATAGAGTCAGAAAGAATGATCCCTAATTAAAACTGTATTCTTACCTTCTTGCAAGCCAATATAAATTTAAACAGTGTATCATTAATTCCAAAGAAATCCACCTGATGAAGCCACAGGGAAAATTAAAACATTAATGGCAGAAAGAAAAGAATGCTTGAAAGGACCCAAAACCTCAAACTAAGAATAAGAAATGAGGCAATACTATAACATTACAGAAAGAGCATAACTTGCCATTTCCATTCAACAAAAAAGAGTAATTTTCTTTGCAACAATACCTGTAACTTCCCTATAATGTATATATCTTATAAAGAACATCTTCTTTTTCCCCCCAGCATATTTAACGTTGAAATGGTTACTTTTAAAAAACAGTTAATTAATACTACTCAGTATTATTAAATGTGGCTTTTACAAAAATCCTGGTATGGAGGACAGCAAGGGATTTGAAATCAGATCTGATTTGAATGTTATCAACTGCCTAAAACTTGGGAGAATGCCTTAATTTCATGGAGTGTCAATTTCTTAATTTGTAAAATATGACTAATATCTACTTCATGGAAAGTGATAAGTGATATATGCATAAATGATATATGCATAGTAAATGCATTAAGTGTTAATTATAGTTTCTTCAACTCCCCACAATGGGAAGTCTCTTTTCTTTTAATGTTAATTGCATTATATTGGGCTTTAGCATGTAAGGTGAAAGTCTCTTACAATGTTATATTTCAAAAGTTTTTAAGTCTCTTGTTAAGGTACAAAACAGTTTTTCATTGAAAAAGTGGCATAAAAGATAAATTGAAGGAAATCCATTAAACAATTAGGCTATTGAACCAGAGCAATCCAAGACTTCATCAGTTTTCCCCACCAAATCGCAACCATTCTAGCCCAGGTTTTGGTTGCTAAGCTCATATCCTAATGACAAGGAACCACAAATGGAAAGAACTCCTGGGAAGCTGGAATAGTCAGAAAGGAATATTGGGAGGGTCAGGGCCTTGGAGGGTAAGAACCTTGAACAGAAGATCCAGGAGCAGAGATATTTCTGGGTGTCGGGTAGGTGATGGTTCCCAGTAGCAACAGTCTTTGATGCTTTTATTAAGTCTATTAATATTAGTCTGATTGCAAACAAGAAACCTTAGCTTTGAGAGCTGGGAAGACAGTTCCTCAAAGGGCAGCCCCATTCATAAGGAAGGCCTCTGTTAAAGTTAGAATTTCATGTTTGATGGAATAGGATTTCACCCCATATATAACCAAAATCTTAAAAACAAACTATGTGATTGCCAAGGTCTACTGTGTTTTAAAAGTTAAAAACAGCTTTCTTTAAACTGTAACAATTCTTACAGATTTAACAATGGTTAAAATTTATGACACTGACAATACCAAATGCTAGCAAGGACATGGAGCAACAGGAACTCTCTTCATTGCTAGTGGGAATGCAAAATAGTACAGCAACTCTGAAAGACAGTTTATCAGTTTCCTACAAAACTAAATATATTCTTACCATGTGATCCTGCAATTTGCACTCCTTGGTATTTACCCAAAGAAGTTGAAAACTCATGTCCATACAAAAACCTGCACGTGAATGTTTATAGCAGCTTTATTCATAATTGCCACAATTTGGAATCAACTAAGAGGTATTTTAACAAATGAATATTAAAACAAACCATAACATATAAATTGTAGCATATCCATACAGTGGAGTATCATTCAGTGATAAAAATAAGTAAGCTATAAGGTCATGAAAAGACACTGGAGGAACTTTGACAGCATATTTATAAGTGAAAGAAGCCAACCTGAGAAGGCCAGATACTAAATGATTCCAACTAAATCACATTCTAGAAGAGGCAACACAGAGGATTTAGCAAAACCCCAGTGGTTGCCAGGGACTGGATGGCAGGGGAGAGAAAAGGGTAGGGAAGAAAAGGAGGCAGAGACGAACAGATGCAGCACAGGGGATTTTTAGGGTGCTGAAACTATTCTGTATGTTCCTGTAATGGCAGATACATGCCATTATACTTGTCAAAACTCATAGAATATATAACACAAGTAGAGTCCTGAGGTAAAGCATGGACTTTGGGTGATAACAATGTGTCAATGTAGGTTCATCCATGTTAACAAATGGTAACAAAATGTTAACAGGAAAGGCTGAAGTGGGGAGCAGCAGGGGGTGTGCAGTAACTCCACATTTTATTCAACTTTTCCTATAAAAACTAAAATTGCTAAAAAATCAATAAAAAGTTTGCACAGAGTTGATACACAAACATATAACTTAACTTATTAGGTATAAAACTACATTAGAATTTTCTCCCTTTATCCCCAAAGAACAATATACGGTGCTTTAATTTACAACCAGAATTAACTCTCCTGTCTTCAATTGGAGTACTCAGACCAACTGAACTTCACTCTCCTCATAAGCTTCACACTGGCATATGCCTTTCTACTCAGTTGCTGCTGTTGTGGACTGGAATTTTATCTTCATCACCTCCCATGAAACCAACTGGCATCATAGGATAGACACATGGTTGAAGGATGATGGGATGAAAAAGCCCAGTAGGAATATACAAAATGTATAGTCAGGATTATGTTATTAGAGTAAATATTTAAATTTTAGTAACTGTCCAAGTAATTCATGGCAAAGATGTTAGAAGGAATCAGTCCTTATTTACCTAAACAAAAGGCTTTCAATAATTCTTCAGGTTTCGTCTTGAGAGGGTTTTTCCTAAACCATCTCATAAAGAGTGAACTGTCCCAATTCCTGTCTCAACAGTCATCACTCTCACGGCCCTTATCACCACCTCTTTTCTTTTCTTTACTTCTTTATGGTCTGTCTCCCTCACTGGAGTACAAGCTTTGGGAGGACTGGGAACTAGTTTCTCTTCCTAATTGCTCAATACCAGGCACATAGTAAATTTTCAGTCTACTGAATGCTGAACAATATGAATGTCAGAAGAGGAGAACACAAAGATAAGAGCATTTCCCACACTCCAACTTGGTAGTATGTACTCTATTCACATGTTGAATAGGATATGTAACATTATTTTCACTATATTATTCACCATTTTAATTTAGTCTGTAGGATATTTTTGCAGACTAGTTTGAATATAGGACTGGCCATGTTATGTGTCTGGGGTTTAATGAATGATTTTGATGGAGAAAGTAGATATCCCAGAGGACACTCAATTCTACCCTTGTAAATGTATATACTCATTTAAAAACTAGCAGTTCTGCTTTTAGTAATTAAAGTGATTACCATGTATTAATGACCCAATTATGCATCATACTCTCCTTTCTTTTTATCCTCATTAGATCTTCACAATAACCTTGCAAGGTAAGAGTTCTCTTTTTTGACTGATGAAGAAAACTGAGGATCAGAGAGATTAAGTAACTTGCCCATGGTGCACAACTTGTAAAAAAAATGTAAGATTTTAAACTCAGGTCTGTCTGACTCCAAAAGTCAGTTTTCCAACAGGGCCAACTTGCCTGCTTTTGTTCTAATACAGACTTAATTTCATAAAACTCCTCCTTCTTTCCATGTTGCAAAGGTTATGATATAGTACAGAGATCGATATTCCCAAACCTTATGCAGTGGTGCATGTGGGCAAGGTATTCAGCCTCCTGGTTCATAGAAACTCATGAAATTCCTTTCCTACATGTCCTCGAGCAACGTTTTGGGTAACACAGATGCTTTTGAGAACATTCCGCCAGGAGCAGATATAGTTTCAACTCCTCTGTACTGATACAGAAAGGCAAAAGGAATGGTACTGATTCACTGATACAGTATTTTTTCCATATAGAGGAACTATTGAGTCTTATATCACTTGAGTTTTAAATTCTCTGTCCCTTAGGAAGCTTTAGCCAACAGACTTAAAGATGTGTGAAGGGATGGGACGAATGATACATTACAAAAAGAAGAATGCAATTGGTATGTGCCATGAATAGGAAAACTACTCATTGTTAATAGCATATTTTAAATAAATGATGTGTGACTTAACTTCAATAAATAGAGATCAGAACATCGTCTGTAACCTGGAAACCATATTCTCTGGGCTGCAAGGATCCTGCATTCAGAACCACTATTTCAAGTCTCAAGAATGTTCCAAGTACTGTCTGATATGACTGCGGTACCATAGAAGAAAAAATTCTGCTGGGAAAACCTGCCAGCTTCTTCCCTGATATATGCAGAGCTTTATAGAAACACAATGTAGTGGAGTGTGCACTAAACATCCAAAGATGCCAGGGCAAGCAGTCCCAATAATTAATTTATAGAATAGCAACCAAAATCACTGGGGATTCTTTAAGCCTGACACTGGAAATCAAACTGTGCAGACAGAAAGCATCGTGATGGCTCATACTAGAGTTCTTAACTTCTGTAGTGGCTGCATTTATTCATGTAAAATTAGTGGTGTGATTGTGTGTGTGTTATATCATAAAATAGAGGTACAAGCCTATTTCCAAAAGTTAACAAGAGCCAGGATAAGGTGCTGCTTGAAGAAAGCACCCTCCCTTTACTACAGCGTCTATGCAGCTTTTTCAACATCTTGCTTTTTTCTCTCTTTTTTAGAATGCAAAGGAAAGAAATTAGGTGAAACTGAGGACTGATCTAGCTGCAAGCAAACTTAATTAAGACTGAGGTAAAGAACACTGCATATTCATATTTACACAGACACCCTTGGGTGTCCTTTTACATTATTGCCAAATTGTGGGTAGAAAGCTACCAAGAGTTCAGTACCTGACTGTCCAGTTTGTGTCCTCATTCGTACGAAACTCTTCTTGCATTATTGTCAATAAACGTAGCCTAGACTTTTTCCTAAAGAATTTTAAGATTATAATACATGAGCTTCGGGCCATTAAATTTTTTTCAGATATCTTTATCCCTAAGCATTGGCACACTGGTATTCAAAAAAGGGGACAACTTATCATAATTTTTAATTTTCAAGGCCACGACAATGGTCCTAATGAAGATTAATTACTGCAGTACATTCCACAAAATCTGCCAGCTTCCTTCTGATGGTGAAGGCTACCATATATAGAAATGGAACTGAAAATGTATCACATCCTTAATATCTCTTTTCTAGCTGTTTGGCACTAAAACGGATATGTAAAACAATTTAGGAAAGAAAAGATTGGCTCAGAGTTCATTACAAACATAACTGCAAGAGCAGAAGATATCCTCTTATATCAGAATTCTAATAATCAGAAAAGGTTGGGGATAGTGAGAAGGAAATAAAAGGCAGAGGATTATAATCACACTACTGATCTATATACACATTTCCTCCTAAAAAACACACGTCATTCGAAATTGGCAAAGTTTTGGATCCCTCAATCTCTACTTCTTTAGTTCACAAACCCATTTGAGAATTT
This sequence comes from Smutsia gigantea, assembly GCA_032199065.1. Classification (NCBI taxonomy): domain Eukaryota; kingdom Metazoa; phylum Chordata; class Mammalia; order Pholidota; family Manidae; genus Smutsia; species Smutsia gigantea. The sequence continues at coordinate 12,961 of JAVSCE010013319.1, forward strand.
GATGAAAATTCATAACCCCCTTTTCCATATAAATGCATAGGAGTATCTATGCTGTATATATTCCCACACCAGCATTTTGCAATATAATATCAAGAAGTTCAAGATTCCCCTAAAGCTCATCAATACAGTACAAGTTAAGAATCTTTGTTCTACAGCAATTTGGAAGACACACATAATTATTTTTCTACTATATTAAAAACTTTTTAAAGACCCATACAAGTTGGGTTTACATATTTTTACATATTTTTGTTGCTACTAATCTGTATATAAGACATGCTGTGTTCCCCAGAAGCACATCAGCTTTTCACTGGTGAGTTTTCAGTATTCAAGATAATCACCTACCCAAGCATGTCCCCAATGTTCCAGCTATTTGAAAAAATTAAGTTTTAAAATTTAGTCTTATTTTTCCTTAGTTCTTCAAATAATTTCAAGAGACAGAAAAACAATATTCAACAAAGGTGTCCATTAAAGAATTACTTATAGGACTGAAGAGTTCAAGATGGCTGCATAGGAAGGTCCCAAGCTCACCTCCTCCCACAATTACATAGCTTCCTCTGAAAACAGGATGAACAGAGCTTCCACAACAAAGGATAAAAGGGTAGCATTGAAATAGGAGAGGCAGAGGCATGGTATCAGCAAAAAAGTACAAGGCCACAGGCACTACTGCCTGGGAGGGATCCACAATCAGGAGGGTCTTAAAAATATAGAACTCTTTTCCCAGAGAAGTGAGAGGTCTGTGCTCCATATCAGGCACCACAACCTCTAGGATCCTGGACAGGGACCATGAGCCCTGAAAACATGTCACTAGAAAATTAATGGGATTATGTCCAGGAAAAGCCACAGAACTGTTGGGAACAGAAAGCCTGTTCTTAAAAGGCTGGATAACAGACTCACTCACAATCCAGTGCAAATCTACCAGTTTGAAAAGTTCCGAGACTACATGTGAAGGAGACCCACTTACTAATGTTGAAGCATTTGCTGGAGAGGCACAAACTTGTTGGGACCCTCTCCAGGTTGGAGACACTGGCAGGTACCATTTAAAACTCTTCCTCTAGCCTGTTAGGGCCAGAAGGTGCACCCCACTGAGAACCCCACCTGCCCCACACCACAGCAGGTGGGCATGCGCAGCACACACAGCATACTCCTTGAGCATCTGGCACAAGTGGCCAGGGGTGGGTGGGGGAGATATAGCATCTGAGCCCCTTGGGACATCTCCTACACAAAGCAACAGCTTAAAGGCTGGGAGAAATAGCTCACCTGCCTAATACATAAAAACACAGAGTCAGGCAAAATGAGGAGACAGAAGAATATGTACCAAACAAAATAATAAAATAAAACCTCAGAAAAAAGACCTTAATGAAAGAGAGATAAGCAATCTATCTGATAAAGAGTTCAAAGTAATGATCACAAAAATGCTTACAAAATTCTGAAGAAAAATGGATCAACACAGTGAGAACTTCAGTAGAGGTAGGAAATATGTTATCAAACAGAAATTACAGAGCTCAAGAATACAATAACTGAACTGAAAAATACACTGGAAGGGTTCAACAGCAGCTGGATGAAGAAGAATAGCTCAACAAGCTGGAAGATAAACAATGGAACTCTCCCCAGACAGAGCAGCAAAAAAGAAAAAAGAAATTAAAAAAGTGAAAATACCTTTTAAGAGACCTTTGGGCCAATACCAAGTGGAGTTACATTCACATTTTAAGGCTCCCAGAAGAAAAAGAGGAAGAGAGAAAGGGCCAGAAAGCTTATTTGAAGAAATAAAGTCTGAAAACTTCCTGACTATGGGTAAGTAAAGAGACATTCAGGTCCAGGAAGCAGAGTTCCAAATATGATGAACCCAAAGAGATCCACACCAAGACATGTCATGATTAAAATGTCAGAAGTTAAAGATAAAGAGAGAATCTTAAAAACAGCAAGAGATAAATAATTTGTTATATAAAAGGGAAACGCCATAAGGCTATGAGAAAATTCTTCAGCAGAAACTTCATGAGCCAGAATGAAGTGGCATGACACTTAAATTGCTGAAAAGAAAAAAAACTTCCAACAAAGAGTACTCTATCTGGTAAGGTTACCATTCAGAATTTAAGGGGAGATCAAGAGTTTTCCAGATAAGCAAAAACTAAAGGACTGCACCACCACTAAATCAGTCTTATAATGAATGTTAAAGGACTAAATTTTCCAATCACAAGACTGAGTGGCTGAATGGATTAAGAAAAAAAAAAAGCCCAACTGTATGATGCCTACAAGAGACTCACTTCAGAAGTAAGGACACATGGAGTGAAAGTGAAGGAATGGAGAAATATACTCCATGCAAATGGAAATGAAAAGAAAGGTGGTGTAGCTATACTCACATCAGACAAAATAGACTGTATTAAAATAAAGACTGTATTAAAAGAAAAAGAAGGGCATTACCTAATGATAAAGGGGTCAATACAGCAAGAGGATACAGCACTTAAAAAAATATATATGCACCCAACACAGAAACACCAAAATATATAAAGCAAATATTAATGAACTTAAATGGAGATACTGAGAGCAATACAGTAATAGTAGGGGACTTCAACACACCGTTTCCATTAGTAGATCATCCAGACAGAAAATCATTAAGGAAACATCAGTTTTAAATGATACATTAGGCCAGATGTAATTAATAGATATATACAGAACATTCCACCCAAAAACAGGATACACATTCTTCTCTAGCACACATGGAACATTCTCCAGGATAGATCACATATATATTTGGCTATAAAACAAGTCTCAATAAGTTCAAGAGGTTCCAAATCATGTTAAGCATCTTTTCTAACCATGATGGTATAAAACTAAAATCACTTAAAGAAGAAAACTGGAAAAACCACAAAAACATGCAGATTAAACAACATGCTACTGAACAACCAATGGGTCATCCAGGAAACCAAAGGAGAGATAAAAACTACCTAGAGACAAATTTAAAAAGAAATACAACATGCCAAAATCTATGGGCTATGGCGAACATTGTTCTAAGAGGGAACTTCATGGCAATACAGGCCTACCTCAGAAAAAAAGAAATATCTCAAATTAATAATCTAACTTTATACACTTAAAGGAGCTAGAAAAAAATACAAATGAAGCCTGAAGTTAGTGGACATAAATAATAAAGATAAGAGCAGAAATAAATGAAATAGAGACTAAAAAATTTCAGAAAAGATCAATGAAACTAAGGGTTGGTTCTTTGAAAAGATAAACAATATTGACCAACCTTTAGCTAGACTAACCAAGATAAAAAGAGGGTTCACATAAATAATACCAGAAATGAAGGAGAACTTACAATCGATACCAAAGAAATACAAAAGATCAGAAGAAACAACTACAATTATATGCTAACAAATTGGATAACTAGAAGAAATGGATAAATTACTAGAAACATACAATCTTCCAAGACTGAATCATGAAGAAATAGAAAAGTTGAATAGACCAATTTCTAGTAAGGAGATTTAATCAATCATCAAAAACCTCAAAACAAAGAAAATCCCAGGATTAGATGGTTTCACTAGTGAATTCTGCCAAACACTCACATATTCAATACCTATTCTTCTCAAACTCTTCCAAAATATTGACTACAAGGGAACATTTCCAAACTCATTTTATGAGGACAATATTACTGATACCAAAACCAGACAAGACCACCACAAAAAAAGAAAATTATAGACCAATATTCTTGATGAACAGAGATGCAAAAATCTTCAACAAAATATTAGCAAAGTGTATTAAAAAACATATTAAAAGGATCATACACCATGATCAAGTGGGATTTATTTCAGGGATGCAGGGATGGCTCAACATCTGCAAATTAATCAATGTGAATAACCATGTTAACAAAATGAAGGATAAAAATTATATTATCAGCTTGGCCCCATGGCATCCCAAGCCATCTGTCCACCCTCTTAAAGATCCTAGCACTTCTGAAACATGACAAACTCTGTCACTGAGTGACAGTTATTCAGTGGAAGGCTAAATGACAGAGGAGTAGAAAGCACAGGGCAAAAATTGAGATTGCAGGAAGGTCAAGCTGGGAGCTTTCTAAACCCCAAATTTCTCAAAATACGTCTTCCCCATACCAATGCTCACTCCAGAAAATACCTTACTTCCTTGATGGATAGCAACCTTTCCTCCAAAAGTTCCAAGACAAATAATACTGCTTTTCCCCATACCCACCCCAACAATCTGCCTTGGAAGCTTCTCCATTCATGCAATCCATCACACAGGATATTCTTTCTGTTTTGTTTTTAGGGTAGAGGCAAAAGGGAGAAATACAAAAGGAACACAATTTAAAGAAAGTCAAGTAAATTAACTCCTCTTGTCACCACAATTCATGTTCAGTTCTAGTAAAAGCTCTATAAAATCTGAAGTTCATGGATGTTGTATTTCACAAATAAGAAAAGATGATTGAGATTTTCTCTTAAAAACTGCTAGGTATATTGGAATCAGGGATAAATCTCATGAAATTAAGAAGAGTAAAAGCAAAGAATGGCAGGCACACAATAAAGTCAATATATCATTAAGCTGAGCTGACTTCCTTCTACAACTGCCATCCACAACTAGATTCACCAATGAATAGGGGTTCAAATAAGCGGAAACTGTAGTCAATAGTATTTTTCTTTTAACAATCACCTAGACTCTGAGTAAGAAAAAAAACCCTTTAAAAAAAATCATGTGCTAGACTAAGCAACAGTAATTCTAGTAAAATTTATATAAAATATATAATGTGCCCTATCCAGTCCCAAACAAAAACAGTACAGAAAGAAATGAAAATGCTTTCTTGGAATTTTCCTTCCCCAGAAATACAACTTCAATTCACACATATTTCTTTTCCAGGTGAAAAGCTTTCTATATATTACAAAACTGATGTAAAGTCTTGGAAGAGTAGTTGCTGGGCAACAGTTTACTGAAGAAATGACACAAGATTAGGAGAAACCACAGAGGTTAAAGTGGTTCCTCTCCTTCACATAAGAAATCATTTTTAAAGGTAGACAAATTCACTCAAAAAACAAAACTAAGATGGAAAAGAGTTTAAAAATAAAACGAAACGCCAAACAAATGAAAAAACAAAAATCCTTGATCAGTCTTTTGATTCAGAACTGTGTCAGACTCGGCAAAAACAAAAACAAAAACAAAACAGCTAATTATATTAGATGTGTGATAGTTACTCTGTAGGAAAAGTTATCAATCCATACAGAAATTCTCACATTCAAATTATGCCAATAGTCTCAGTACAAATTATAGATTCAACTGGTCTTATGCCACCTAGACTACCAAATAGCGCCTCCCTACCCCCACCTATAACAGTTCTTTATAAACCAACCTGCCTTAGCCAGAGACTGTGGTCTGTGGAGAAAAGATTGATATAAAGCAGGAGTCTAACCATAACCTTTTTCTTTCCATTTTTCATTTGAAAAAGGTTAAGATTATAAATATTAAAAACTTAATTTGACTGGATAATGAATATCTGGAACACCCAGCTGCTTCTTTTTCATCTTATTCAATACATTGCAAATTTTCACATCATTAGCAATTCATATTAAGATAGCTATAAACCAAACATGATGAATGCTACTAGATATACAAAAATTAATCTTATATTACACACGCAGAACTAAATCTCTCAGCTTGTGAGGCACAGCTAAAAGGAAGAATTTTATTGAAAGAAGAGTTTAATTGGAATATGGTTAAAGACATTCCTGTCTCATTTCAAAGGCCACAGTCTTCAGAGGGCAATTTACCCTTCACCCTGCTCAGTTAAGACGAACTTATTGCAGTTTTAGCTTACAAGTCAGCCCCTTTGGAAGCTCTTCCTGAGTCACCAAGGCCAGGTTAGGTCCAGTCCATCACTTACATGCTCTTCATGTTAATTCCCTACCTACCCTCCTCCTCATTGCTTCCCTTCCCGAGGGCACAAATCACAGCATTCACCCATTACATTGTTGTGTAATTTCCTGCTTAGCTCTCTGTCACCTAAAGTGAACTAAAAGCCCTGTGAAAGTATGAAGGCTATTTCTCTTGCCTAATATTTCGTCTTCTGTACCTATACTCATGCCGTGCACATAATAGCTACCAAAAAATTCACAGCTGAAAGAATGGATGGAAGAAATATTACAAGCTAGAGACTAACAGATCAAGTGGATTTTTTAAACTCTTAAATAAGAAGAATGTGATTTAAATAATGCAAAGTTCTTACTCCAGTTTTTAGCACCACATACAGCTTGTTAAAATATTTTCATTGTGAAAGCAGTATAAACACATTATATGGACTATGTGGCAGATAAAGTTATGGAAAATCACTTATGAGCACAAAGACAATTGCAATATTTGAGGTCTTTTTGTCTCAAAATGTATAAAAGTCTGTATCAAAACTTGCTAGAGACACAAATACATGCTTCTGTGTAGTTCCTGGCAGACCAATGAGTTCCACATTCCAGACCAATGATGACACAAAGTCCACAGCAACAAAGAACTAGGTTTGCTATCAAATTGTCATCTCTATTTTAGTAACAACAAGTCCTAACATCTTGTCTTAATTCTGCCTATGCTAATCCCCCAGCTCCAAAGGAGGAGCCAAAAAGGAAAGCCACAAGACAAAACAGCCCAGACCGACTTATGACCCGGGTGAAGACGAGGGAGGAAATCATGGAGCATCAAAGAAAGCTCTCCCTTCGATACCATTTTCAAAAACAGCACAAAAAATCTTAGAGCCTCTGATGGAGTCTGGCCATCTGCTGCTGACTAACCGGATGACATCCTTCTGTACTTGGATAGATTAAATGCTCCCCCTATTTCACAGCTCTGTTTCTTAGGATAAATGAAGATATTAATGGCAGCACGCTTGAAACTTAAAAGGAATTCAGTGATCACCTTATTTTCATTGCCCCTGGGATCATATTATAAGCAAGAGATCTCACTTTGTCAGGCTGCTTAAGGAGTTGAGCCTTGCTCATCAGAATCCCTGTGGCAGCTCAGTGTTAGAGATGACGATTCTGATCATTCTACAGAGGGGTAAGGATTGTTTAAATCTACAGCAGCTATGCAAGGAGCTAAGGAAGAAGACGGATACACACTCTTTAAAACCCTATCAGATCTCCCTGAGGAGGAACCACTGAGCCTAGATGCACTCAGTCTCCACTACATCTGGCTCTCCTCTGCCTGCTTTCCACGACTAAGCGCAGAGAGACAGAAGTGTTATTCATGCTGAATATTTATGGGTGTCACCAAAGTGAAGGAAATAGTAATAACCAGAAGAAACTTTGAAAAGAAATTAGTTCATGCTAGTTAGTTTGGGACTAACAGTCATTTTACAATTGGTGTTATCCAGTCCCATATGAGTAAATTCCTCTCTGAAAATGCAAAGTTAATACTGAAAGAATAACCTACTTGAGGAGCAAAAACGACCAAGAGGCAGGAACACTAGCTGTTCCTACAATTACTGAATGAAGACTCGAAAGAGTCCAAGTAAAACCTGTGAACATGCCAGAGGACCCTGGAAAGCTAAAAGCACAAAATCTTAGCATTTAACCATGTTTATGAGAGGAAAAGAAGAAAAGGTGTAGTCAAACTGGAACAATACAGGAAGTCTGTATTGGTGCTATTATTATAAACAGCAGTAGCAAGCAATAATTACTACTATCAAAATTCTAGTGTATATTGGTTTACTTGTGAATTCTTTATCTTACCCAGAACAATTTTGGTTTTAGTTTACATATATCTTTATTCATTGTCCCTGAGGTAATTTTAAGAGCAAAGAGAAAAAAGGAAGAAAAACAGAAGTAAGACTGTAAATGGAAATTTTACATGCAGACTACTATTTGTAACTTACCCTAAATCCTGCCTTTAAGTCCAGGAATGGCAAATAGGTTTTATCTTATATATGAATCCCAATTGATGGAGAGAGGCTAAATTGAGAAGGACAGCTTGGGTTCAACAGAAAGGAATATAGACAAAGCACATCCTGGTTGAGAGATGGGAAATTATGTACCTGCCATCCTGGGTCTAGTCCAGTGATTCTCAGCTGTGGGAGATTTTGCTCCCCATGGGATATCTGACAATGTTGAAGATATTGCTGGCTGTCCCAACTAGGGAGGTGCTAGTGGTAGAAGTCAGGTATGAAGTTAAACAGTCTACAGTCACTACCAACCCCTCAAAACAAAGAATTATCTGGGCCAGAATGTCAATAATGCCTAAGTTGGGAAACTGTGGCCTAATCTAATCTATCCTATAGGTTAGTCCTTGGATCAGGTCTTCAGCCAAATGACATTAAATTTGTCTTCAGGCAGTTTTCCTGAGGTTCCTCGCCTAATGCTAAAGTAATTCTGTATAACTTGACTGGAGTATCAGATCTAGGGATGCAATTTAATTTAGGCAGATCACACTGATGTATCCCTAACTTATACAGTGATCATAGACAAATTGTTTTATCCCTTCAAACCTTGTTTCTTCAACTGTAAGGAGAGGGTTGGACTAAATAATCATGTGTTTATAGACCAAGACAAAACTGCTAGGAAGCCCTTAAATGTGCTAAAGGAATAAAACTCTGGTTGATATTCCCTCCAAAAGACAGTTTTTCTTCAGCTTAAGAAAAATTTACCAATTCCTTTCAATGTCCACAAATATAGAGTAACTAGCTGTGCCTAAAATTGAAACTATTTTAATTTTCATGATACATAAGTATTTTCCATCTGAACCCTTTTCTTTTAGTTAACACACCTTGTCATCTCAAGATACTCCTCTCTTGTCCATCCATTACCATTACAACTATTTGAACTTGGCTTCTTCAACCATCTACTCTGTTATCTGTAATATCATTTAAACTATTAGGACCAATTACATAGCTGCTTATAGTTATACTTCTCTTTTTTACTCTATAAATCTCTCATTAATCATGAATTCAAATATTTTAGGGTATTCTCTGTTCCTATGACACTAACACTGGGATAAGAGTAGAGGCTGGAGCTGGAAGTATTGGTTCAAAGCAACAGAGTTTCTAGTTACAAATCATTTACAGGCTAATTAAGAGGATGAAACACGTAAAGCTATTACAGAACAAATCATATTAACTAGGTGGTAGCAGGGAAATGTCACTACGAGGGTAAGAAATGCCAGAAGAATAAAATGAAATGTTTGCTATACATAGATTAAGAATGACCCAGAAACAATCATGGACAATGTTAGGAAAAAATCATGAATGAGATACAGATGGAATTAATGATTTCAAAGGTTGGTTCTATGTTTGAAAGGTATCTTAGGCAGAAGTGCAAAATATGGCTAAATAACAAACTTTAGGAACCAATGAAACCCCCCCCGAAAGTAAAATTACACAGAAACATTTGGACATTTTAAAAAAGAGACAACAGGGACTTCAGGGAAGATGGCGGTGTGAGCAGGGCGGCAGAAATCTCCTCCCAACACTATATTTATCTACGAAAACACAGCAAATACATGTATACCTAAAAGAGACGAGAATACACAGGAAAGCGCACAGCGTGCAGCTACACCCAAGAGGACTTGGCACCCCAAGAGGCGGGTAAGATACGGAGCCGCGACCCGGCGGGACCCGAGCCCTCCCCCACCCCAGCGCACCGGCGGGAGGAGAGGATTCAGAGCAGGGAGGGAGTGGAAGTACCCCCCGCGCAGTAGCCAGCCCCGGTGATCTGCGCAGGGAGCGCTGACCCACATTACACAGCGCAGCGGAGATTGGAGAGACGGAGCAGCAGGATCTGAGCAGGGAACGCACCACGGTGCTTGCAGCTGGCTCACGGGAAGGGAAAAAAAAAAAGCGCGTGCTTTCTTCAGCGGTCTTAAAGAGACAGGAGCCCAGCGGAGGAGCCGGATCGCCCCAGCACACTCAGCCCAGCAGGCTGGGAGTCCTGGGGAGTTTCAGACGCCTTAGCTGGCGACTGAGGAAGCGTAGCCATACTTAACACTTCTCACTGAGATCAACAGCCTTCTATTCGTTCCCACCCCTGTCAGAGCGATAAAGGGCCCTGCAGAGCGGCACAGTGACAGCTGTGGAATAGTGGGGCAATAGCGCCACCTACAGCATTCCCACACAATCTACGTCTGGTGGGCATTTTTTTTTGTTTTTTGTTTTGTTTTTGTTTTTTCTTTTCTTTCTTTTTTCTTTTTTTTCTTTCTTTCTTTATTCTTTTTTTTCTTTTTTTTTTCTCTTTTTTTTCTTCTCTTTTTAAAGTCTTAAAGAGCCCAGCTGACATACGTGGCAACTATCAGTGACCAATTCTATAGCCATGAAAAGACAGAGGAATATGGTTCAGACCAAAATCAACCAGACAACCCCAGAGAGGGAGTCTGAAGGGATGGAAATGCACAGCCTCCCTGAAAAAGAATTCAGAATAAAAGTCATAACCATGCTGATGGACCTACAGAGAAATGTGCAAGAGCTGAGGGAGGAAGTGAGGGAACTGAGGAAAGACAATGCAGAAATTAGACAAGCGATTGACGGGCTTAACAGCAGAATGGATGAGATGGAAGAGACTGTTAATGGAATAGAAAACAGAGAACAGGAGTACAGAGCAGCTGAGGCAGAGAGAGATAAAAGGATTTCTAGGAATGAAAGAATATTAAGAGAACTGTGTGACCAATCCAAACGGAACAATATTCGCATTATAGGAGTACCAAAGGAAGAAGAGAGAGAAAAAGGGATACAAAGTGTCTTTGAAGAAATAATTGCTGAAATTTTCCCTCGCTGGGGAAGGAAGTAGTCTCGCAGTCCACCGAAGCTCATAGATCTCCCAACACAAGGGACCCAAGGAAGACAACACCAAGACACGTAATAATTAAGATGGCAAAGATCAAAGATAAAGACAGGGTATTAAAGGCAGAGAGAGAGAGAAAAATGATCACCTACAAAGGAAAACCCATCAGACTATCATCAGACTTCTCAACAGAAACCTTACAGGCCAGAAGAGAATGCCATGATATATTTAACATTATGAAACAGAGGGGCCTCGAACCAAGAATATTGTATCCAGCACGATTATCATTTAAATATGATGGAGGGATTAAACAATTTCCAGACAAACGAAAGTTGAGAGAATTTGCCTCTCATAAACCACCACTAGAGGATATCTTAAATGGACTGCTCTAGATGGAAGCACACCTAAGGCTAAAAAGATGTCACCAGAGAAAATAAAATCATAGCAAAGAAAGCAGACCATCCAAATACTAACTAAAGGCAAAGAATAAAACACCTATTATAGAAAGAATGGAGGAGGAGGAATAAGAAGGGAGAGAAATAAAGAAACATCAGACTGTGTTTACAATAACTTAACAAGAAAGTTAAGTTAGATTGTTAGATAGTAAAGAAGCAACCCTTGAACCCTTGGTAACCACGAATCTAAAGCCAGCAAGGGCAATAAGTACATATCTATCAATAATCACCCTAAATGTAAATGGACTGAATGCACCAATCAAAAGACACAGAGTAACAGAATGGATAAAAAAGCAAGACCCATCTATATGCTGCTGACAAGAAACTCACCTCAAATCCAAAGATATACACAGACTAAAAGTGAAGGGATGGAAAAAGATATTTCATGCAAACAACAAAGAGAAAAAAGCAGGTGTTGCAGTACTTGTATCAGACAAAATAGACTTCAAAACGAAGAAAGTAGCAAAAGATAAAGAAGGACATTACATAATGATAAAGGGGTCAGTCCAACAAGAAGATATAACCATTATAAATATATATGCACCCAACACAGGAGCGCCAGCATATGTGAGACAAATACTAACAGAATTAAAGGAGGAAATAGACAGCAATGCATTCATCTTAGGAGACTTCAACACACCACTCACTCCAGAGGACAGATCAACCAGACAGAAAATAAGTAAAGACACAGAGGCACTGAACAACACACTAGAACAGATGGACCTAACAGACATCTACAGAACTCTACACCCAAAAGCAACAGGATACACATTCTTCTCAAGTGCACATGGAACATTTTCCAGAATAGACCACATACTAGGCCACAAAAAGAACCTCAGTAATTTCAAAAATATTGAAATCCTACCAACCAACTTCTCAGATCACCAAGGTATAAAACTAGAAATAAATTTTAGAAAGAAATCAAAAAGGCTCACAAATACATGGAGACTTAACAACACTCTCCTAATTAATCAATGGGTTAACGACCAAATCAAAACAGAAATCAAAGAATATATGGAGACTAATGACAACAACAACACAAAGCCACAACTTCTGTGAGACGCAGCAAAGGCAGTTCTAAGAGGAAAGTATATTGCAATCCAGGCCTATTTAAAGAAGGAAGAACATTCCCAAATGAATAGTCTAAAGACACAATTACAGAAATTGGAAAAAGAAGAACAAATGAGGCCCAGAGTCACCAGAAGGAGGGACATAATAAAGATTAGAGAAGAAATAAATAAAATTGAGAAGAATAAAACAATAGAAAAAATCAATAAAACCAAGAGCTGGTTCGTTGAAAAAATAAACAAAATAGATAAACCCCTAGCCAGACTCATTAAGAGAAAAAGAGAACCTAAACACATAAACAGAATCAGAAATGAGAAAGGAAAAATCACGACGGACCTCACAGAAATACAAAGAATTATAAGAGAATATTATGAGAATCTGTATGCTAACAAGCTGGAAAACATAGAAGAAATGGACAACTTCTTAGAAAAATACAACCTTCCAAGACTGACCAAGCAAGAAACAGAAAAACTGAACAGACCAATCACCAGTGACGAAATCGAACTGGTAATCAAAAAACTACCCAAGAACAAAACCCCCGGGCCTGATGGATTCACCTCTGAATTCTACCAGACATATAGAGAAGAAATAACACCCATTCTCCTTAGTTTTCCAAAAAATAGAAGAGGAGGGAATACTTCCAAACTCATTCTATGAAGCCAGCATCACTCTAATACCAAAACCGGGCAAAGACCTCACCAAAAAAGAAAATTACAGACCAATATCCCTGACGAACGTAGATGCAAAAATACTCAACAAAATATTAGCAAACCGAAATCAAAAATACATCAAGAGGATCATACACCATGATCAAGTGGGATTCATCTCAGGGATGCAAGGATGGTATACAACATTCGAAAATCCATCAACATCATCCACCACATCAACAAAAATAAGAACAAAAACCACATGATCATCTCCATAGATGCTGAAAAAGCATTTGACAAAATTCAGCATCCACTCCTGATTAAAACTCTCAACAAAATGGGTATAGACGGCAAGTACCTCAACATCATAAAGGCTATATATTGACAAACCCACAGCTAACATCATACTTAACGGCGCGACGCTGAAAGCTTTTCGTCTAAGATCGGGAGCAAGACAGGGATGCCCACTCTCTCCACTGTTATTCAACATTGTACTGGAGGTCCTAGCCACAGCAATCAGACAAAACAAAGACATACAAGGCATCCAGATTGGTAAAGAAGAAGTCAAATTGTCACTATTTGCAGATGACATGATACTGTACATAAAAAACCCTAAAGATTCCATTCCAGAACTACTAGAACTAATATCTGAAATCAGCAAAGTTGCAGGATAGAAAATTAACACACAGAAATCTGTTACTTTCCTATACACTAATGATGAACTAACAGAAAGAGAAATCAGAAAAACAATTCCATTCCCAATTGCATCAAAAAGAATAAAATACCTAGGAATAAACCTAACGAAGGAAGTGAAAGACCTGTACTCTGAAAACTACAAGACACTCCTAAGAGAAATTAAAGAGGACACTAACAAATGGAAATGCATCCCATGCTCTTGGCTAGGAAGAATAAATATTGTCAAAATGCCTATACTACCTAAAGCAATCTACAGATTCAATGCAATCCCTATCAAACTACCAACAGCTTTCTTCAATGAACTGGAACAAATAATTCTAAAATTCATATGGAACCACAAAAGACCCCGAATAGCCAAATCAATCCTGAGAAGGAGGAATAAAACAGGGGGAATTACACTCCCTGACTTCAAGCTCTACTACAAAGCCACAGTAATCAAGACAATTTGGTATTGGCACAAAAACAGACCCACAGACCAGTGGAACAGAATAGAAAATCCAAACATTAACCCAAACATATACAGTCAATTAATATTTGATAAAGGAGCCTTGGATATACAATGGGAGATGACAGCCTCTTCAGCAGCTGGTGTTGGAAAAACTGGACAGCTACATGTAAGAGAATGAAACTGGACTACTGTCTAGCCCCATACACAAAGGTAAACTCAAGGTGGATCAAAGACCTGAATGTAAGTCATGAAACCATAAAACTCTTAGAAAAAAACATAGGCAAAAATCTCTTGGACATAAACATGAGCGAATTCTTCATGAACATATCTCCCCGGGCAAGGGAAACAAAAGCAAAAATGAACAAGTGGGACTATATCAAGCTGAAAATCTTCTGTACAGCAAAGGACACCATTAGTAGAACAAAAAGACATCCTACAGTATGGGAGAATATATTCATAAAAAACGTATCTGATAAAGGGTTGACATCCAAAATATATAAAGAACTCATGCACCTTAACAAACAGAAAGCAAATAATCCAATTAAGAAATGGGCAGAGGACATGAATAGACACTTCTCTAAAGAAGAAATTCAGATGGCCAACAGGCACATGAAAAGATGCTCCACATCGCTAATCATCAGAGAAATGCAGATTAAAACCACAATCAGATATCACCTCACACCAGTGAGGATGGCCAACATCCAAAACACAAACAACAACAAATGTTGGCGAGGATGTGGAGAAAAGGGAACCCTCCTACACTGTTGGTGGGACTGCAAATTAGTTCAACCATTGTGGAAAGCAGTATGGAGGTTCCTCAAAAAACTCAAAATAGAAATACCATTTGACCCAGGAATTCCACTCCTAGGAATTTACCCTAAGAATGCAGCAGCCCAATTTGAAAAGGACAGATGCACCTCTATGTTTATTGTAGCACTATTTACAATAGCCAAGAAATGGAAGCAACCTAAGTGTCCCTCAGTAAATGAATGGATAAAGAAGAGGTGGTACATATACACCATGGAATATTATTCAGCCATAAGAAGAAAACAAATCCAGACATTTGCAACAACATGGATGGAGCTAGAGGGTATTATGCTCAGTGAAATAAGCCAAGCCGAAAAAGACAAGTATCAAATGATTTCACTCATAGTGGAGTATAAGAACAAAGAAAAAAATACTGAAGGAACAAAACAGCAGCAGACTCACAGAACCCAAGAACGGACTAATAGTTACCAAAGGGAAAGGGACTGGGGAAAATGGGCGGGAAGGGAGGGATAAGAGGGAAAAAGGGGCATTAGGATTAGCAGATATTAATGTTGGGGGGGCACGGGGAGTGCAGTACAACTCAGAGAAGACAAATAGTGATTCTATAGCATCTCACTATGCTGATGGACAGTGACTGTAATGGGGTTGGTGGGGGGGACCTGATGAAGGGGTAGTTTAATAACCGTAATATTGCACATGTAATTGTAGATTAATGATAATAAAATAAATTATATTAAAAAAAAAAGAGACAACTGTAACATCTTTCTGTGTTGACAGACAGTAACTGCACTAGTGGGGGTAAGGAATTAATAATGTGGATAACTGTTGAACCACTGTGTGTATACTTGAAACTAATATAAGATTGCATAACAATTAAACTTTAGTTTAAAAAAAAAGAAAAGAGAGACAACAGGCCCAAAATGGAGTCACTTGTGCTAAGCTCCATGTCAGCAAACCAGAACTTGATACCTAATTGCAGTTTCAGCCTTTCCCAGGAATGTAACCAATAAACTAACCCACCTGATAGGCACTGTCCTTCCCCCATAGGAAGGTGATCTTGCCTGAAACAATCTACTCTTTGCTAGAAACTTCCTTTCCCAACCCCTTCTGACTATAAAAGTCTTTCATTTTGTGTCCATTCTTCAGAGAGCTCCTTTCTGTCTGCTGGATGGGATGCTGCCTGATTTATGAATCATGGAATAAAGCCAGAAAGATCTTTAAATTTTACTCTGTTGAATTTTGTTTTTTTTTTAACATAGGTTAATGATATAAAGTTACAAATGTTAAGTTAGATCACATCTATCAAAATGGAGATCCCATAAATCACTCTGAAAGAGGGACATTTATATAAGAACGTAAGGGGCAGCAAACCTAACCACACTGATAGTTCATCAAGGTCTCAACATGTACATCAAGGAACTTTCTGAAACAAAGTGTGCATATTTACACTTAAAGGTCAATTTCCAAAGATTACAAATATGCCCTGGACCTAAATTATTTAACCCTTAAAGTATACATTTATAAATTTCTCTAACTCCTCATCAAGATATTTTCACCTGTAGTGCCTCTTGTAGAAGTAACGCTAAAATGTCCACTACATAGTTCTGCAAGTACTAGAAAGTCCTAGAAAGCAATTACGTCCACTACCTAGTTGTACAATAGCAAACATCTCGAGTTTCTGGCATCATTTGAGAAGATGGCATTTTGGGTATCATTCACAATTACAAAATAATTCTATGTTTCAATGGCACAAGATTAAAATGAAGAGTAACTCTGAAATGATCTCCCTACGGCATCTTCTTCTGAAGGGATAATCTTTTGGAGATTTTTTTCTAACGTTGCTCTTATTTAAAACCAGATTATAACTCTCTTTGTTTTCTCCAACTCCAAATTCCCTGGAGTAGCACTTAGGGGTTTCCATCAAGTTGCCTATTCCCTTCAATCATAATCCTGCCATCTGTCATTAGTGCCTCCTTTCTGCTGAATAAACTTACTGATTTAGAATATCCATGAAATTCCAATGTCCTCAATTTTTAAGTTAATAGAATCTTAACGTAATCTAATACACAGTACTCAGAAAACAAATGCTGATCAAGTCATACTATTATTTATCACTTTTCATGTTTTTGGCATAGTAGCAAATAAACCTACATTACAAAGGAACAGATTTTAAATGAGACAATTGGTTAAGGCTGTTTATGTGTAAATTTGCCATTATTTTATGTATTTGTTACTTCATTTTATATCAAAGAATGTGAAAGTGTAACTGCCCTTTTTTAAAATTCAGGGAGAATTTTTAAGAACACTCTCAACAGAGTCTTTGACTCAATTTGCATTAAATCTACCTTAGTGTGTCAAATACTTAAGCATAAAGGATTCAGAAAGAGATAAGAAAAAAAGGACAAAGAAAAAAAAACTCTTATAACACCTTCTGTTAACAGGGATTACAGGAACAAAAAAAGGAGCCCCTAAACATGGGGATGAGAGAGTAAGACATTTGCCTCTGCATGTCTTTTGGATTAAAAGGAAAAGACCAATATATTTAATGTTATCAATGATAAAGACATACCTAGTTTCATTTCCCATGTCTTCACTCTCTGACTCTTCAGAGCTTCTGTACTTATCTGGATCTGGAAGTGTGCTTGGATCAAATCCACCATCATCGTCATCACTCCAATCCAGAAAGGCTTCCTCCTCATCCTTGGCCTAAGAAAACACAAAGGAAATTGTGGCTTCAGAGAACATCTGGTGAATAATCAAGTCTTATTTCTAGACCCACATAAATACCCCTCTAATTCATATCCTCAAATTTGAAGCCTCCTATTTTGATGAAAGCCTCTATGTGACTTTCAGAACTATAATCATTTGCAAAGAGGAAGAAAACCCACATCACTTCAAAGATAAAATGAAATTAAA
Source organism: Smutsia gigantea (assembly GCA_032199065.1). Taxonomy (NCBI): domain Eukaryota; kingdom Metazoa; phylum Chordata; class Mammalia; order Pholidota; family Manidae; genus Smutsia; species Smutsia gigantea. Next base: position 30,704 of record JAVSCE010013319.1, read on the forward strand.
TATAATTCAGAAAGGAAATCACTATCAAGTCCCTTAAAAACGGGGGAAACTGTCAGGTTTTATTACTTCCATGTACCTCAACTATCAAATAAATAAAGTATAAAGTTGTTTTAGTGCTCCTGTCCACACACATGTATATTTCAAAACAACCAAAAAATTAGGTGAAAATATAAAAAGCCAGAAGAAAAAAATACAGAAACTCTTTTTATCTGATTATTGTGGTCATTTATGACCACAATAATCTATGTCTTAAAAAAATAATCAGATCTGTACCAGTTCATTAATAGTAAGGGGTCTTCTAAATTCAATTGTAAGTATAATATCACTAAGAACAATGGAAAAAGAGGAGGAATACAGAGATAGGAAAAGCAGTAACACATGGAAGAAACTGGGTTTCGTGCAAGTAAGACAGGTGGGTGGGCTTTTTTTGCTTTGTTTATGGTGGTTTATTTTTGTGAAAGAACAAAGTAATGCAATGTTAAAATAAACTTACTACACATTTATGTAATGAATATCCCTTATAACAAATTTATTTCTAGCACATTTTATGTTTCTTATACACTAGGTAACAAAGCCAAACAAGTGTTGCCACATGCATTTAACAGATTATAAGTAGGACTAATAAACAAATTCTGGGTAAGTTTCTCTCAGTTACCATCTTTATAATTCTTCACACCATGGGAGACAAACTTCAATGATTCTGTTTTCAAATGTTTAATGCTCTTTCCCTGAAAATGAATTAACAACTCAGAGTAGCATAGCAATTGACTGTACAGGCACTATACAAGTCCTGTGACACTTTTTGAACAGCTCTCTCTTAACTGCCTCTAAGCAGAAGAAAAGGAGGAAGTAGTACAGAAAATAAGGATTAGTCACTACTGCAAAAGTCCCTTATTGCTTTCCTCATAAAGCTCCTTGCCAAAAAATAAAGGTCTATCAACAAACATCAGAAGGGGGTTGTGCAGAAAGGCTGATATTAGAAGCAGTGAGCAGCACACACTCAACAGCAGACTACATGGGCTACTTGAAAATAATCAAGAATATCAACAAAATAGAACGTCATCATATGTTCAAGAACACTAATCTCCTGGGCTACAAGGTATTTCCAATTTTCCAGTCTGACACTCTCAAAGGAATTTGCTGTCTGAAGGTGGACAGAGAAGACTCAAAACAGTTCAAGGTTTTTGGTCTCGGGGCAACTTTACACTTAAAAAGTATGAAGGACTCCAAAAAGCTTTTGTTAATGTGGATTATATCTGCTAACATTTACTGTATTAGAAACTAAAAGAAAGATTTTAACTTTTTGATTTAAAAGTAACAATAAAACTCACTACATATTAACATAAACAGCTTACTTTATGAAAAAGAGCTGCTTTACATTTTTTCAAGTTTCTTTGATGTCAAGCTTAAAAGAAGATAGCTGGATCTTCAAATCTGCTTCTGCAGTCAGTCTGTTGTTCCAAAGTATACAAAGAAAATCCACTCTCTCAGAAATATAGTTGGGAAAGGAAGGAAAAACAATAGCCTTTCAGCTAACTGTGGTTACTCTTCTTTGATATCACAACAAACCTTGATGTGTGGCAGATTCTTAAAATATAGTTGCAATGTGGAATCTGAAGCTGTATCAATGAACTTTTTGTACTCTAATTACATTAAAATCTACTGGGTCTCCTTTGCACTTTGAATGGCTCTTCTACCAGTGAATGGTTTCATAATATCATGCATAAGCTGTTCGAATAATACTGGTTCACTGAATTATGCAGATCTTCCTTATGCAGATTCTCAAATGCTGACACACTTTAGTATACTATAATTTTATAGACTACATTTGTTAATATAACATGACTGTTTTAAGACATATCTTTCAAAGTATTAGGAAGCTGTTGGTAGATAACAAGTTTTCCAAAGTCAAATACTGGGAAGTAGTGGAGACTACAAGTTTTCCAAAATTCTAATTTTTTCTTAAAAGCTTGAATTTCATCATTGGCAACAGTATCTCCAGTATTTTCTTTTAAGTGTAAGTAACAAGCGTCACTTTTCCGTGGGTGCTTTCAAGATTCTCTCTACCATACAGCAGTTTGACTATCATGTGTCTGGGAATTGTTTTTGTGTTCATTTTTCTTAGGGCTCTGCAAACTTCTTGGATCTATCAATGGTTTTCACTAAATTTGGGACATTTTTAGTCATTATTTCTTCAAATATTTTTATGCCTAATTTTCATCTCTTCTTCCATGATTGCAAGAATATGTATGTTGGACTACTTCACAGTTCTTTTAGATTTTATTCATTATTCTTCAACCTTTTATCCTTCTGCTCTGTAGACAGGGTCATTTCTACTGGGTCCTCAGGCTTGCTGTTCCATTCTTCTGACAGTTCCAAACTGCTTTTGAGCCCATTGCCAAAAAAAACTTTTTTTATAATACTTGTTTTTTTCAACTCTAGGATCTCCAAATTTGTCTTAAATATAGTTTTCATTGCTCTGCTGAGGTTATCTACTTATTCATTCGTAATAAATTTTCCTTTAATTCTTTGAACATATTTTAAATAACTGCTTTGAAGTCTTTGCTAAATTCAAATCTAGGCTAAGAGTTTCTACTAACTGCCTTTTCTTGGGTGTAGATCATATTTTCCTGCCAACTGCATGTCTAATATTTTTGCAGGAAACTGGACCCTGTGGCTAATACAGAAACACAGAAGGCTCATCATTCTAGTGGTTTTCTTCCCTCTGAGGATCCCCCTTATTTCTGGCGGCTCTGTTGGCTCTGAGATATGTATTCTGACACTTCAAGCAGAATGCTTCATTGAACTGTATTTTAATACCTAATACCATTTAACATGCTCTGTTAGCATTTATTAAATAAAGCAAGTGGCCTGTACAAAATAATCACAATAAGAAATAAATTAGATAGTGAGACTTAGTATAAATACCTACTCAATAGTCTGAAGTACATATTTGCCTATTTGAAGGAAGAAAATACTCAGAATGATGAAAATTTACTTTTAAATGGATAAAGTATCATTTGTGTTTGTATAACTATTTCGTAACTGACAACATTCAAGTCTTGCTATTCCCTGCCCTGTAGGATGACTGCCCTGTTGATGCCGTGCCATTCTGCCTGCGCTGCATTACGCTCCTCAATGCATGACAGTGGCTACTGGATGTATGTTGGCTATCACTCTTTTCAGAAACACAATTTCAACCTACTAAAAAGTATGAAGATGATGGAAAAAAGACATTTTATGTTGACCTTTATTATCTTTTGGTTCATTCTTTTAATGATTTGAAATACATACCTGTATTATGAAAAGTATTAATATGCCTCTATTAATACTTTTATTAAAAATAAAGAAAACACTATCATCTACAACACAGCATAAATAAGTCACTGAGGAAAGAGGGTATTGCCATAATGAAAATATTCTGGAGAAAAGTACTGTGTTTGTCTTTCTGGCAAAGCCTAGCTTAAAAGTATGCTCTTTCTAGATACATATAAGGGGGCAAAAAAAAATGGACATTCTAGCTGCTCTGTCTCTATCCTTGTGTTTTCATGAGTCATTTAAAAGATAATTTATAAATACGGCACACCACGCTCATTTTTATCTCCTCCTGGGCTCATTTTCATGAGAGAGCACACAAATGCTCTGATATACCTGTCACCTCCCACCTGACTGTGACACCTCAGTGTGGGAGGACACCATGGCTGGAAACTCTGCTGTTAAGTAAAGGCAAACCATTTGAGTATTTTAGCGTTAGAATAATTAAACTTGTACCTTAGAGATGCTGCACCCTGGCAGCAAAGGGAAGGGTGGCTGGGGATACAAGATTTGAAGGCAGGATATCAGTTTAAAAACTACACTAACCAAGGCGAGACAAGGGATTTAATGACAGAAGCAGCAATGGTGATGGAGACAGGAGTTAGGCATGAGAGATGGTAAGGAGGGAGAACCAACGAGACTCTGTGGACTATATGGGTACACGAAATATTGCAGAGAATCAATATGGACAGAAGCATAATTGTATGTGTTAAGTGTGGTCTAAGAAAGCAGTTTAGTAAATATTGTGAAGATGCCTTACAAAGATGCCTTTATTCAACAAGTCTTTATTAAGGAGCTACTTCCCATATGTAAGTAGCCAGACACATTACAGGTTCTGGGGGTACAGCAGAGGATAAGACAAAGTCACTCCCCTGATAATAAAATGAACTATTCTAGGAAAGTTATCCACATAAACAGTAAAATGAAAGCCAGATTCTGTTATTTCTGGGTAACAGGCAATCAAAAGTGAATTGACTCCATTCTCTGCTAAATGCCTAACATCTGATAGAATGCAGTCTTCTAATTATGACTCCCTTAACATGGGCTGATTGATTATGGATCCTCACGTCACTGTGCCCCTCTCTCCCTTCAGGTATTTCCAGGTTGAAAGCTTCAACCACTCCTCCCTGATTAATCAGTCTCCCATCTCTCTCCACCCTCCCACCTCAAAACAAAACCAGAATGCCTCCTGTCACACCCACACTCCTCACGTAAGGCCCTGTGAAATACAGAAGTAGTTCACACACACACACAGATCAGGGTCACCTCTGTGGAGTGGCTGTTTCTAAAATACAGTTTCAGAACCTCTAAGGAAAACATTTCACCTAAAATAAGAATGACTTCCTGAAATAGTTATTTGTAAGACTCAATTATAAATAGGGCAGATGAAAATATCCAAAAAAGAAATAGAACCCAACCAGGTTTTATTTTCTTTTCAGTTTTGATGATGGGAAGGAAAACAGATGAGAAGTGACATTCTCCAACAACAAATTTACAAAGTGTTCTGACATAACATTATCTTAGTTGATCTTCAAACTCTGTTAGGAAAAAAAAGAATTATTGGTCCCATTTTCAAAATTAAGAAACTATACTAAGTAACTTAACCCAGGCCACACAAAACTCCCTGTAACCATTCTTCCCCTCCTGATTACTCCAATTCTCTGTGGTAATTAGAATGTTGTTGTTTTAGAAGCTTAAAATTTGATTGTGTCTATTACCTGCTTACAACCCTTTAAGCCACACTTTGTTTCAGGTCCTAGGGCACCAGCCAAGACTTCTCACCTCAGAGTTTTTGCCCTAGCCCTTTCTCTACTGGCACCCCCTTCTATTTCCTCTTCCCTAGTGGATGGCGTTTTTTGACAAACACAAAGTGTCCTTTTAACACCAATTCTCACCCAATGAGTGTCCCACATTTCCACTCTGACTTTACACAGAGTGGGCACAGACTCACGGGTAAAGGGCTGGTCCCACGGGACTGCACACACACACTCTCAACACCAGCTGCAAACGGAGTACCCCAAGCTACCTGCACTTCGGCCTGGCCGACCACACTTTCAGAAAAGTGCTTTACGTATGAGTACCATTTTATCGACTATGAAGGATACACTTCAAAATTGCCAAAGGAAGAGATGCACAGCATAAGGTATGGAGTGGAGATGGGGTGCACAGCTTCCGTGCCCTCTCCAGGTGGGCCACCTTCCCAGCACATCAATGCATTCACCAACCTGGAAGTTCCCAGACTCATTCTTGTTGCTCAAAGTTCTTATAACTTGATTTCCAGGCCTAACTTTCCCCAGGAGGTGAGGGGTGGGGCTACAAGTGCCCAAGTCTCTCTAGTGACCCTTTCTGAGGTTATTTAGAGACCCCACCTTGAGTAACCTCACTAGCACAAACTCAAGTGAGCTAGACTGGGGTTCCTCATGAATAAGGAAAGATATTCCTACGACTCAGGAAATCCCAAGGGTTTTAGGAGTTCAGTGCCAGGAACTTGGGAAAAAGGCCAAATATATTTTTTATTGTACTACACCTAGTTAACTTCAAGTAATCAGGTCTCAGATTAAGCATTTCTAAATATCACATCCTTAGTAAATTCTATAGCCATTGCCTCAGTGGTACACCTAGAGTGAGTTCATTATTTGTGTAATGTCTGTAATCCCTTCCTTGGCAATAAGTTCCTTGGGAATAAAGGCCATGTCCTCTAACTTCTGTTGAAATAAATTTCCAGGCCCAAGATGGAGCTGCTTCTGCCCCGTGTGCCACATCAGCTAACTGAATCTTAGATATCTTCCCGGCCCCTGTAAGTGCTACACTGAACCAGAAACACAGTCTATCCAGCCAGTCAAGCCCCCAAAAACCAAGCCAACTTTGGGCCTTCTCACCACAAACAAGGTTTCATTTTCATTTTTGTTTTTGCTTTTGCTGTGGTTGTGAATGCTCTCACAAACAAAAAGGAATAAAAGAAATAACAGCATATTGAAGTGTATTTACGTGTAGGTTATGTCTCTCAATGTTGTCTGCCAAAGGAATTTTATTCAATTTTAAACTTCTCAAAAGACTCATTCATTTTTGCACACTAGTGATGGGCTAAATATACTAAGTACTCAAGAAGTAATTAATAGTGAAGTCCACATGTGTAGAAATAACTAGATTCTTTTTGTATGTGAAATCGTAATGTCACAATTGAGAAAGCACAAAATATCTCAAGAAAGGTAACACACTTAAAGTTTTATTAAAAGAAAAAACAAAGTTCTAAAACTCTAGAACATCTCTGAGAAATAGAGAAGAGAGCTGATGTGCAGGTAAAAGAAAGTGGATTATTTCCTTGTACTGCACAGAAAGGAAAGATCATCACTTAGGACCACAGTAAATTTTATTAGGCCAAAGATATTTAAGTGGTTATAAAATAAAAGGGAATAAGATTTAATTTCAGTGACTCTATTAAGGAGTAGAGGTGGAAGCCATATTTCATGCAATGGATGAAGGAGTAAATGGGCATGTTTGCTGGTTAGTCAATGATTAGTGAGAAAACCTAAATACAAATTCTTGCATATCATACAGCATTCATAAAAATGATCTTAAAGAACTGTATTTAAATCTTAGTTATTTAATTCCACTAGGGATATTAAAAAAGAAATCTTCACATGTTATCTGAATTAAAAGCAGAATGTTAACTTTGACACCTCAAAATTTCAAGAGGGAAAATTCCAAAATTCATTATGAACTATTTCTGATTCTGACAAAGAATGTAAAGATGATAAAGAAAATTTTAGAGAAAAATGAGATATTCAAAATACATTTTGTTCTCACTAATAAAACTTCAAAACCACCTTCTGAGAAAACACTAAGATACTTCATAGTTTTCAAATTCAAAATAAAATTTGGATTGTTATTAGTCAGCCATCTTCATTAGTTAGAGATGGACTGATTTTTGAGATTCACCCAAGCTGTAAATTCCAGATACAAAGTAACTTACAGAAGGAATTATTGAAACCATTTTTCTGAACTATAAGCACAAAAAAATCTAATGATATTATTAAATGTGCCTGTTGAAAGTGGGCATCTATCTACAGGCAAATGTGTAGAACAGTAAACACTGGAGCAGCTGACAGTGCTGAGGAATCACTGCTCCTGCACCATAATGTCGAATTTTAATAGTCTGACTCCTTTACTTTTTAGTGGTAGTGTTGTAATACTAAGTAAAATATTTGAGAGTATTTTCACTTTTTCTGTTTCCTAGAAATTTATTCCAAAAATACAGATGTTGGGTTTTGGCCTAATGCTGATTTATATATCTGGTTCTTTGGCATCTGGCCAAACTGTGTATTTTGTGCACTTCTAATATGTACTAGCTTAACTGCACTAGAAAACCCAACTGTGATCAACGGCTCTGGACTCTAATTATGGAATCCTGCTCAGAAACATCTCTGTCTTTCTTTTCATCCAGTGATTATAAAATGGGCATAGATGAATGAGAGGAAGGCAACACATTTTGGCTTTGGCCACAAGATATAGGAATCTGAGAAGAAAGGGATAGGAGGATGGTGGGAATGATAAAAACAACACCGAAGGAAACAAGTATTGCCAGGAGCTGAGGTTGGCAGGGGGCAGCAAGAAAGGGTTTTTAGGGAAGATGGAACTATTCTGTATCTTCAATGGTGGTGGATGCATGACTACGTATTTGTCAAAACCCATAGAAGCTAACACCAAAAATAGTGAATTTTACTATATGCCATGTTAAGAAATAAAGGACTCCCACAAAAGACTATTTAAGGACACTTAAAAATGTTCACAATGAATTCAATTATAAGACTATATTAATAAAAAAAGAGAGGAAATCTTGGGTGGTGGAATTAAAGGATTTCCCCCCCTTTCTACCAATCAAAAAGTGTCTTTCAATCACTAAGTAATATTTATGAAACCAAAGAGATGAAATATTGTTTTTAGGAGGTTCTTAAAGAAGTCTATATGGACTCTGTAATATGATAGTAGGTTGGGCTTTAGGAAGTCCTAACCTGGTGTTACTTGGAAGCCACAAAACCACTGGAACATCGAAACATTCTTGGTATACAAACACATGCACTTTGGAGAGGAGAAGAGCTTAAGTTTCAATCGTCTATACGCCACTACCACCCCCTACTCCCACCCTGGTCAAGGACTACTGTTTCGTTTAACTGCATTTCTTGCGGCTGAATTGATAATAAGAACATAAGTCTCAAATAAGACAGTTCTGAGCTTTAAGGTCATTCATCCCTGAAAGCCCTGAACATGATTTAGGTTTCAACTACTTAGTGACATGTCAGTCTCTCTCTTAAAAATTGTTCCAGGCTGCTGAAAAGCAGAAAAACATGGAACAAAAGCCATAAAACACAACATTTTTAAGGATAAGAATTCATAACATTGTAACTCAAAAAACAACCATAGAATGAGTGGAATCATGTACACCTCTGCCACATGGGAAAATTTTCAATCTTTGGCCAAAACCTTCATTTCTCAGGAAGAGAAGAAAAACCATGTCAGAGCTCACTGAGCTCAATCTTAAGAGCAATAAAACACCGACAAGTTGGGCTTAGTCATGTGCATGTTTAGTTGTGTACTACATTCTTCATGGTTTGTTCCACCAATTTATTATCACTTCTCCAAGTAGAAATTCAAGTCCAATCTTAACTTCTCTCAGTGAGCTTTTGGAAAACTACACTCTGCAGGGACTCATGTTTGGTGAAAATTAAATAGCAATTTAAAATCAGAAATGCACTGAATGAATTCGGATTTTGACAAACACATATGAATGAATCCAGCATAATGTGAAATGTGAAAATCCATTAACCATGTGCATACAAAAAAGCAAAAATGATAGTGGGGAAAACATCCCTACAAATGTGACAATTACAAACCCTGATGGCATATCTTCCAAGGAAATAAGTGATTCTGATATCTCTGAATGAGATGTCATTGAATGAACATTTCCAACCAAAATCAATTTTTCCTTTTAGCATTTTGTAGAGAGGGGCCTCAGTCACTTTTACTAAGACCTCCCTGCTGTGAGAGTCAACCTCCTAATAAGAAAAATTTTCATATAATTGAAAATATATGTCCACACAAAAACTTGCCCATGAATGTTTACAACAGTATTATTCAGAAGAGCCAAAAAGGTTTAAACAATCCAAATGCCCTACAAATGATAAATGGATAAAGAAAATGTAGCATATCAAGACAATGGAATGTTACTCATCAGTGAAAGCAATGAAGTATGGTGTCCCCCCTTAGCCACGTTTCAGTTTCCTTAGTTTCAGGTCTCGAAGCAGATGATCCCCCTGACACACTACCAGAAGGTCAGTAGTAGCCCAGCAGTGTACCACAATGCCTATGTTATTCAACTCAGTTCATCTCATCACACAACCATTTGATCATCTGAATTCAGAGCAATAAGATATTTTGAGAAAGTAACCACATTCACAAAACCTTTATTACAGCATATTGTCAGAATTGTTCTATTATTGTTGTTAATATCTTACTGTACCTAATTTATAAGCTTTATCACAGATATGTATATATAGAAAAAAAATAGTATGTATAGTACAAAACATTAGCACATATAAGAATAAAAAAGGGGTTTAATATTATCCATGGTTTCAGGAATCCACTGGGGGATATCTTGAAACATATCCCCCAAGAATAAGGGGGGACTGCTGTATTTATGTCACAACATTATTAACCCTATTAATCTGGAAGAACTTTCAGAGCATGGAACAGATTTTATTTTTCTTTATATCCCTCAGAGTCCCTTATCATGTGTACCTTACACAAAGTAAGCATTCAAAAAATATTTGTTGCATAAATATAATGCAGAAGCTAACTGTGGTTCTAGATCCCCGGACCAAGTGACACAACAAACATGTTTTTGTTTCTGAGTTAAGATTTATATTAGAAGACATTCACTGCTTTAAAGCTTAGCTTTCATATTTGTAGATACCTTTTCCTTATATAATATATTTCCAAGTTTAAAACCATAAGCAATATATATGACCCTACATATACCTTCTCAGATACTTTACCTATTCAATTTTGTGAATATTGTGGGGTTGTGTCGGAATGTATCTACAAATAAAGACTTCAGAAAACATCCCTCTGCTCTGAAAAAACTTAAAGCTCATAAACATATGTGGCAGTCTTAAATATTTTATTTGCTAATAAGCAACTACTTTGTATGGAATTTTTTTTGTAGTCTCTTTCAGCACAAATATCTGAAAAGCACAAATACAGTTTATTGTTATGCAAGGAAAGAAGATATGTTCTGCAAAACTATATAATTATATATTTAAAACTATATAATTAAACTGTTACAGAAACTTAGCCAATGGAAGTTTAGTTCTGGACTGGGACATCAACAGGGTGGTGACTGATGTTAAGGAAAGTTTTATGAAGAGGATGTCATTTAAGTTACACTCAGGATAAATAAAGATTGGAACATGTAAAGTTATGAAGAAGGGAACTCTGGGTGAAAGTGTAGCAGAAGCAAAGAGAGGCCATAAACTGTATAGGCACATACAAGTTCAGCACCAGAAACTAACTAGAAAAAGGTACCTCCCTTCCTCCCACCAGATGCAGTCCTTGACAGAGCATGAAGCTCGGGAAGCAGAGCACCACGTGGATTTAGCTTCCATGGACTCCCCTCACCCAGGCATTCTTCCGCAGTTACTAATCTGATAACAATGTAGAGCAAACCGGGTTTGTATGGGAAGAACATACAGGGTCAGAGCAGTGGTAGTACTGAGTGATTGTGGGGAAGTTGGGGTTCCTATGGCCAGGATCCTCACTGAACTTAAACGACCTGATGATGTAATTGGCCTGTTGCTAGGCTACCGCTTCCACACCTTTAGGCAATAAGCCATTTTGTGCTATACAGAGAGCTCAGCCCAGTGCTCTGGGTGGAGGCAGAGACCCTAGTGCTTGACCTACCTACCTCAGGGAGAACAAGCCGGGTAATAAACCCTTTCACCACAAAGAACGTTTTGCTGTCAATTTCTTTGGTCACATTGCATCCATAGCGAACTTGCCCGGGGCTGAAACCCATTGGCAAGACAGTGACTTCTATTAAATCTTGGGTCCACCACTCCAGCTATGCTAGTGTGGGTAAGTCACAACCTTACTGTACCAGAGTTCCACTATCTGGGAATTAATATGGTATTAATAAATAACTAGTAACTCCATGGATTAATGAGAAATAAATATGAAGTGCCTGGTACCAAGCTTGGCCAATGCAGGCACTCAATAAATGACACGGAGTAACTGCTGGTTTGGCAGAAGGGAAGAAAAGGGGTGTAAAAATTCTAGAAAGGTGCACAGGGCAAGGAATCATGAGACAACGTATCTTTGGACTGCTGTGGGGTCGAAATGTCTACATTAGATAGCTATTACTTTAGCCAGGTAAAAAGTTTAGGATTACAAAATAATTCTCAGTACTGTTGCACATGTCCTTATGTGGTGCAAAATTGCCAACTATTATAGGAAAGAACTTCATTTTATTCTAATATTAAGTCTTTTTCAGTTTGAATTTTATTTTGTGAAATAATGACAGTGGTAATAATGGTTATGAGTGCTTTTTAATGTGCTTAATAGTAAAATAAAAAGATATGGTGACACTGTGTATATCCCTCATTCTCTGTTTTGAAATGCACAAGTTTCGTAACCACTCTACTCTATATATCCTGAGATCTCTGTAGTGGATTTTATAATATAAGGGTGTCATAAATATCAGCCCAAGATTACACACAAACAATGTTAACAGATGCCTATTAGAAAAGTAAAAATAATTTGTAACCTAACATAGGGAAGTGAAAAAAAAGGTTCCAGAATAACACTGCAGATTGATACAGACCAGTGCAACTGTGGGGATCAGAAACTTAACAAGCAGCAGGTGAAAAGCGAGACTAATTTGAATATGTTGAAGAGATACCCAGAGATAGGAACTTAAGTTCTGAACTTTGTGTTCAAAGAACATTTGAGAATTTTGGTGGCTTGCTTAAAGATATTAAGATTAAAAAAAAAACACTGAAAATATTAACAATGATTATGACATAATTACTCTTACAGAGCCATGCCTCACACTTTATTTATAAAAGTGGGAGGTGAGGCATTGGGTTTCATCCACAAAATACCCCTAATTATTTCACTACTGATCAGGTCACTCTTTGGCCCTGGGTCAGGTCTGAATGGAACAATTGCCATGACCATATTTGCTTATAAACTCATGAGGTGAAGTTTTTTATTTTTCCAACTAACACGATTCACTTAGGCAGTTCAGTTGGTGACTTCATCCTGTGACTCTCATCCCTCACTTGTGGCAAGTAATAACTTTTTAATTCACATCATATAGACTAACTCTATTCAACTTTCTGCCAGGTGCTGCTTTAACAGTGTGCGTACTATGGTTGTGAGGAAAAGTGACTTGTGTATAACTGTCATAGCGGGGCAGCACACCCCACAATGGCTCACGCCCATGCAGAATATTAGGGCTATGATCTCCAAGTCTACAGTCCACGACTCAGCCGAGACTGGTCACACACTCACCCAAAAGCATTGTATTTCCTTGTTATCCTTTAAAGAGAATGATAATTCCCTGTACATTCAATTTATTTTCCAGCACTAAAGGCTACTTACTGAGAACCTACTAGACGAATCGTCAGGGATTACTAAATCAGGTACTCAGAAATTAGTGGCATCAGAGCATCATCACTCACCTTAGGTTGGGTGTAATTTTTAATTCCTATTTTTCTTCAATCATGAAACTTGGTTACTTTAGGTTTTGTCATTATCAATTGAGTTTGTTCATTGTTTATACAGAGGTGATGCATATTTTGGGTACATAATTTCCTAAATAATTACACTGAGATATATACTTAGTTTTCCTGAATTTTCCTATACAGTGACATGTTACTGGTGACATTCTGTCCATGAGAACCTGCATTATACTGAACTTGCCATCTCTATCAACACATGGTAATAAAATTGCTATGGTATTTTTAAGTTTATATGGCACACAAATCATGTATAAGCTCATATTCTTCACTTATGAAGTATTTCCTATGCTATTTTGAGTCCCTTAGTATTTCTATTCTGTATCTTGCATTCTTGTGTTTACTGTAGTATAATGCTGTTGTTATATCATAAAAAAAAACTCTTGAAAACAAAAAATACTGTTGGACCTTTTTGATCCTCTCTGATTCTTTATCATCACAGGTCTTTACAGGTAGGACACTACATCAGAATTGCAAGCTCCCTTAAAAGATTAGTAAAGCATCTCAAACACATATTTGAATGCTTATGTTTATTGCAGCATTACTCAAAATAGCCAAGAGGTGGAACCAGCCTAAATGGCCATCGACAGATGAATATATAAACAAAATGTGGTACATACAATGGAGTATTATTCAGCCTTCAAGTGGAAGGAAATTCAGACACATGCTACAACATATATGAACCTTGAGGACATTATGCTGAGTGAAATAAGCCAGTCACAAAAGAACAAACATGATACGGATTCACTTGTACGAGGTATCTAAAGCAAATTCTTAGAAAGTAGAATGGTGGTTGCAAGAGGCTGGGGGATAGGAGGAAAAAGAAGAGTTATTTATAGTTCAAAGGACATAATGTTTCAGTTTTGTAAAATGAAAAAGTTCTAGTAATCAGCTGCATAGTAATGTGTACACAGTTAAAAATGCTGTAGTATATACTTATAAATGGTTGAAATAGTACATTTTGTGTTGTGAATTTGATCACAATTACAAAACATTACCATGCTAATACTCTTACTTTACATATTACAAATAAGCACAAGCAAGCAAACACTTGCTAACCTGTGGACTTTAAGCAAACTTCCTAAGATCATAGAACAAGTTAGTGGCAGAACTAAACCTAGATCTTTAATTTTTGGGCCTTCCTGTCAAGGCCAGACAATGCCATTCTCATGTAAGGATTACATGCATAAAGTATTTGACAAGAGTTAGGCACTCAATAAAATTGTCTTTCCTTCCCAACAGAAAGGCAACTAAGATAAGACATCAGGATGGACTGCTAATACTAAATGACTTAACTCCTCCAAATATCAGTTATAGAACTGGTGTGATTTCAAAATAAAATGCAGTGACAATTTTGATAAAGACCAGGTATAATATTGCTTTATCAATAAACCCTGGACTAAGTTTCCACCTTAGGATCAATCAGACAACTTCCAACTCTAAAACATGTAAATGGGTTAGCATTTTAGGACAAAGGTGACAGGTGGCTAGACAGATACTGCTGCAGTCCTTTACCACTCACATGAACACAACAGCAGTGATATGCCTAGCACAATTCCTTCTGAAAGGGGGCCTGGAGAGAGAAGGTAAGACATGCATAGGCAGAAAGAAAAAAATGTGAAGGAATACTGCTCTGCAAATCACTAGCTCCAAAAACCATCAAGGTGATGTTGAGCTCTTTAATTCTGGGTTCACCAGTATGTCTATTCATTTTTTTTTGCTTTTTAAAAGCAAGGTGTGGTCAGTACTCTTCAAAATACATAAACAAGTAGCAAGAACTGCTCTATAACAATTCTTACCAGTAGCTATTTTCTTATGCATATAATCTAAAATAGATAATATAATAACAACAAAGTAGATGTCCTATTAAAGTCCTTTTCAATTAACGTGCCTCTTAAAGTTCTGACTCGCTTCCTCTGAATGATTAAATTTGGGTGGCATGATGTATACAAACATTCCAGTACTACTCAGTAAATGGAGAATTGCTCCAAAGAGGAAGTAGATATAATTCTCTTTTTGGCACAAATGGTTTATTACAAACCACAAAGGAAGAAAACAACTTGGTATTCTGGGCAGCCCACTGATAACCTTTGGTTTATCTGAAAATGCTTTATTGAACTGTCTGAAAGCAAGACAGCTGGAATATAAGCACCGTGCATGTTCAGTGTCTGAGCACCTACTCTGTTGAAATCGGACTTGGATTTTTCCTCAGCTATTACCTCTGAATTAGCCAGAACTAATGGATTTTGGGTTGAAATTCTAATCTCTTGAAATATTTTGGGGGATAATTATAAAAGGCTAGTGCTATAACAATATTATTGAGCCTGTATTTATTATTTATAGCTCATAAAGAGAATTCTAAGGACATAAAAAGTGTGATAATTTTACAAGATGTAGTTTAAAATCAGTATTAATGCATTACTACAACACAGAAATATAACTTTTTTATGGTCTGAAAGCTAAATTTGAGTCTAGCTGCTATGACATAATATACAACAAAAAGAAAAATAGTGAATATACCTGGTAAGAAATAATATTCATATTTTGGGAAAAGATTACTTAAAAACAGAGAAAGAAAAGTTTGCTGACCTCACTGAATTTATATTCCCAAGGAAAACATACAAGACTTGAACATAATACAATGGGATTAAGAAAAAAAACAAAGAAAAAAAAAGCCTTGTGCACCAAGTGAAAACATAAGTCATTCACTCAATAAGGTATTTAATATTCTGGAAAAGTCTTCTAAAGAGTACTATTACATTGGCTACAGAGGACTCTTACACCTTCTAAAACAGACTTAATTTTTTTTTTTGTTCAAGCATTTTTAAGATTGGTACCAGTATGCACTCTTTTTAATTACCCAGGTCAAAGCTGGCTTCTATTAATCAGAGTAGATATTTCAAACGTCACGAAACTGGAAGAACAAATTACCTAAAATTGTTTCATCTTATTTTAAATTGCCCAAAACAGTCATGATCTGAAATAGGCCAGAGCATAAATGCCATCTACAAATCTAATATTCTTAAAAGTTTCTATATAGCAAGAAACTTCCACCAAAAAACAAAAAGGAAGAAAGGAAGCAAAGCGGAAATGATTTCTAAATTGCCCCCAAGTTCCCTTAAAATTTCACAATAATTTAATTGAAAAGTCACACAGTTGTCCTTTACTGGAAAATTTAATTTTTTTAATGACAAAGTATTTTACAAAAAAGTATGCCTAAATGAGCAAACTACCACTTTCTAAGATGTTCTGCATTTTGAATTCTATTAACTCTGTTATTTCCCCCATGACACTTTGGAAACAAAAGAATTAAGTTTTCATTTACAAAAATTAATAAAGTAGCTTTATGATAAGCCATGATAATATTTTCTTAAATCTGCCCCACTATTCCTTTTATGTTTCTATTTTCAAGTTTAGTTTAAATGAGTTACAAATTAAAATCAGAAAAATCATGATCTGTAGAACATAACTAATAAGCAATGGCTTATAATCTTGAAAAAGAGATTGATAACACCCATTTAAAATTATATAAATATATTTTTAAAAACTCTACAAAAGAATTTTCAATTTTAAGTGCCTTTTAGAAGGATGAAAATCTCAGTTAACTTCCTACATCTATCTCTGTCATGTTCATCTAAAAGACAGTAAGAATGAATTAAGACACTGCGTTCATTATTTCCTAACTCTTACTCTTCCTGCTAGCTGTAAAACTCAGCACCAACCTACTACCTCCTCTGCTAAAACATGACATGAGCAGTCAAAATGTATTATTCTCATGCTCTCACTTACAAGCTCACCTTTTTTTCTTACCAAGAAATCAATTAACTAGTTATGATTTCAGTTTCCAAATTAGATTTCCAAAATATTCACTTGCACAGTGAAAAACCTTTAACTTCTGAAATTCTCTATTCTATCTCCATACAGTCATTAATAAGTACGTTTGAATAGAGGTACAATTAAGATCATCAGTTTTCTATTCAGCAAGACAAAAGCAAAGAAAATGTTTTATTTACACAGGGGAAACTTATTTTAAAGAGATGAATACCTGGAAATCATAGCTAACTCATCCACTGCATAAATTTGCATGAAATTTCTTTTCTATTACTTTCTCTGTTTAAAGAAAATTACCTAATCTTACATATCAATCTCTTTAATATTCTATTTAGTAATCAATGTTTCCCTGCTAAGGGACTGACAAAAAGCAATTTCTGTACACACTCAGTATTGGGCTAAGATTAAATCACCTATCCACATATAATTACTTAGAGATGAAGTGTTGAGACTATAATCCCTAGTGACGATATATTTGAAAGAGTTTCTTTTGTGCAGTTTTCCAAAAGAACAAAGTAGGTAAATAAGCTAACAGGAAAATGAAAAAAATGAACATTTTTGGTGCATCTTCTAAAGGGTTAGGCAGTGTATGTAGAAAGACAAATTACATAAAGGTTAAAATTAATGATAAAAGTGACACCATGTAGAACATAAATATTTATTTAATGAGTAGATGAATGAATGGATGAAAATGTTAGAATTTCACAGTTTACCGATAAAGAAACACAATAAGTAAATTTTAGTTAGTGGTGGAGCTAGGACCCAAATCTTTGGGTTTTAATATAAAATTAACACAAAATTCTTTCCACAAAAGATAACTGAACATTTCTCACCTTCATCCATTAGAACTACCAAATCAATGATGTTAACATTTTCAAATCAATATAAATCCTAAACAATGCCTATACCAAGAATCATGAATTCCCATGTGCACTCATCTTTTCCTTCCCTTCTTCAGCAAGTATTTATTGATCATCTACTACATTCCAGTTTAGTGGATGAATGATTTCTACCTAACAGAACACCTACTAACTTTATTAGTGGTGAATGCACACACACAAAAGGAATCTAAGAGGACAGTGAAGACATCATAGAAGAGATACAAAAAAGTCTTGAGGATGAGTTACAATTCACAGGGCAGAGGAAAGGTAGAGGGGCAGGAAAGAATGGAAGTTTTCAGACAGTGAAGGACAGGAAAATAGTGGAAACCTGGGCTAAAAAAAAAGTATGCAAGGGTCAGCTTAGAAAGGCACTGAAGGCATACTAAGTAAAAGTGGAATAAATTCTATGAACCCAAGGCTATTAACCTAGTAAAAATAAGGACTTCTTTATCATTTAAAAAAAGATTGAATAGATCCCTCCATCCTCATCTACCCACCCCCAAATAATAGTAATTGTACTTTTGTCATCTTTGAGACCACATACAATGACAAAATTTACTATGGATTTAGAGACCCTTTTGTAAATGTGTATTTTTACTAATTCTAATAGCAACTACATACATTTTCCAGTTAGTAGTATGTATGTATGAGACAATTATTCAGTCTAGTCTTTTTAGTTACGTTTTTTAAAAAATGCTAGTTACACAGCCTTTACAACAGGATGATGACATGAATGAAGAAAGATACCAACAGATGAGCTTAAAAAAATTTAAATGTCTTTAATGGCAAAGGATCTGGAACCAGATCTGTTCTGACTACTATGGTAAGCATAGACACTGAAACATTTCCAGAGATACATGCGCAGGCTTCCCACCTGCCAAAGGTCTATCTGGGGCCATGCAGAAGCTACTGATAACACTTAAACAGATCATACACAGATGAAGTGTGAGACTCTCAACTTTGCTCTTTTCACAAGGGTTTTTATATAGTCCTGGTGGCTCTTCATGTCGCTGCCCCATGCCCTCTTCCCCAAATGTTCTGAAGACTTCTGATTCCATGCTTGCTCTTCACTAAATTCAAGTTAACTACTCATACAACCCTGAGTGTAAATCACTGCAACAATAGGTGGTTAGAAGGTCAACTGTACAGGTGAAGACTGCTTTAATGGATGGGTTTGGGGCCTACGTGAGGTTCATTCCAGACCACAGTATGAAGCATAAGGTCAGGAGTAATGACATTATGAGGGGGATTGATTCAGTATTGCATTTTGAGACAAGAAAATGCAGAATCACAACACTTTTTTGAAAAGTCTACTTTCTCTTGGAAGAGTAGTTAAGCTAATATGCACAGCCATATATCTGAAAAGGTCCACGTTGAAGCCACATTTCGTGCACATACAAGCATTAACTAGATAGACAGACTTACTTACCTGCCGTCAATCATAATTTCATTCACTATGTTATAATCTCAGCCCTGTGCTCTTCCTGTGATTCAGAAGGAAAGGAAAACATGCTCTCCGGGGCCAGAAAGAATGCTGGGTCACAGGCACCACTACAGGATGATGAGGTGAATGAAAGAAGCTACAAACAGACAAGTTAAGATATATGAAAAATCTCAAAGTACTTAAAATCTATTTGAGAAAGCTGGCCTAAAACATAATTCCTGACCATCACAAAAGATACGTAACAAACAGCTCACACTATTAAACAGTGAGTAAGACTGCTAGAGGAGTCAAAGAAGTTCCAAGGGGGCTGGAATACCCAGGGAAGACTTCATGGAAGATAGGAAATGGATTTGAGTCAAACTTATAATAATGGCAGTACATGGAAAGATGGTAAATAAACACAAACATACACACAAAGACGACTGAACACAGCACAGTGGGGAAAGTTTACACTAGAGCCAATGCATGTTGGAGAGAACAGAAAAACTGACAGCGAGCAGTTCAGAGCTAAACCTTAACCTTCAGCAGGTATGACCTGTACACCTGAGTTTTCTTCCTTAGTCTAATCTTCTGCTTTTTATTTCTGTATTTCCATGGTTCCTCCCTCATTTATTTCTAAATACATTTGTCCATTATTTTATTGTTAAGTGTTCTCATGAGATCTACCAACTCTCTATGAAATGGAACTCGGTGTAATAAACAAGTAAACGAATTTGTGGTGGGATGGTAAGGGGAGGCCACTATGGAGGACCCAGAATGCTGAAGAGTAGTTTAGTAAGTGAGGAGCTTCTACATGGATTCTTAAGCAGGAAAGTGGCATTAAAAAAAAAAGTGGTATTTGAAAATTTTACTCCAGCAGCAAGCACCATACTGAATCAATAAAAAAAAGCAGGAATTGGCAAGGGTGTTGCATCACTACAGGTACCAGTGCCTCCAAATGTCAGACACACAAACCAAAGCAGCATCTCTGAAATAGCTGAGGGCACTTGCAACACACTGTGTGCCTGTCCTACACAGGCTCCACTAGTCATTCCCAACAAGCTAGTAGGCGGAAGGAAGGGTCTCTCTTTCAGCTGTAGTTTTCATAGTGATATGAATTGACAGTTCCTGAACTGATGGCTTATTTATAGGCTACTCTAAGCAGAATGTGGGTACCATACTGTCTTTATTCTTTACTTATTCTTTCAAATTTTGATTATCTAAGATAGTTCCATCAAATTATATTTACCCTTGTAGAAGACAGAGTAATTTACCAAATATTTAGAATAGTGAAGTTCTTAAGGAGGGACTTTAACAAACACTGAAGATCTACCAGTGTGTTCTATAATATCTGATCTTAGGTTGTTTCATATATCGTTATCTTTTTAAGGAGATTCAGTAACTATAATCTCCTTTTGGTAAATCTCTGCTACAAAAGAAATAAAATTGCTATCCCTTAATCTACTTAATTATTGAAAACTTTTATTTATTAAAGACTTGGTGTGTTACATATTAAATTTTCCCTATCATGTCTCTAAGTGTCAGAAAGATTTGTATTTACAATGTGGCCATTCAAACCAAAGTTCTAAGAAGTAATACTTCCCCTTTCTCATGCTTTTCTTTCTTTTTCATTTTTGTATCTGCTGAAATTGTGAGTTTGCTTATGAATTCTGGTTTACTTGTTTCATAGCAACCATAAAAACACACAGTAAGTTATTACTGCTCTAACCAAATAACTTTTAAAAGGTTCCTTTATATATTGCTATAATTCAACTTTTTCTAATATGGGCTACAGAATTTAGCATCTTTTCTATGGCCAAGTGTGCTTAGGCTTAAGTTTTATGTGATGAAAGTACTCCAAGGTCAAAAATAATCTAAAATCTCCAATATTCAAATACAACTAACTAAAAACTTCAATTAATTAAAAACTGGGGACAATGAAATCTTAGGTGAAAGAAGCAATATGTGTTATGGGTCATACAGATTCAGCTACATCTCTTGTCATTTTGGCATCTGTGTATTATGTAATCATAAAAGCTGAGGAAGATGACTTCCGGGAAGATGGCGGCGTGAGCAGGGTGGCAGAAATCTCCTCCCAACACTATATTTATCTACGAAAATACAGCAAATACAATTATTCCTAAAAGACAGACGAGAAAACACAGGAAAGTGCACAGCGTGCAGCTACACCTGAGATACTCGGCACCCCAAGAGGCAGGTAAGATACGGAGCCATGAACAGGCAGGACCTGAGCACTCACTCATCGTAGCGCACCGGTGGGAGGAGAGGATTCAGAGCCGGGAGGTAGTGGAAGTACAGCCCGCGACATAACCAGCCCTGGTGATCTCTGCAGGGAGCACTGACAAACATCGCGCGGTGTAGCGGAGACTGGAGAGACACAGGGCGCAGGATCTGAGAGGGAACGCGCCACGGTGCGTGCAGCCGGCTCCCGGGAAGGAAAAAAAAAAACCGTGTGCTTTCCTCAGCGGTCTTAAAGACCCAGGAGCCCAGCGGAGGAACCGGATCGCCCCGGCACACTCAGCCCAGCAGGCTGGGGGTCCTGGGGACTTTCAAACCCCTTAGCTGGTGACTGGGAAAAGGTGGCCGCACATCGACTTCCCAAAGAGATCAACAGCCTCCCATTCGTTCCCACCCCGGCCACAACCACAAAGGGCCCTGCGGAGCAGCGCTGCCTCAGCTGTGGAATAGTGGGGCAACAGCGCCCCCTACAGCATCCCCACAGAATCGACTCCCGGTGGGTGTTTTTTTGTTTTGTTTTGTTTGTTTCTTTTCTTTCTTATTTCTTTTCTTTTCCTCTTTTCTCTTTTTTTCTCTTTTTAAAGTCTTAAAGAGGCCAGCTGACATACGTGGCAACTACCAGCTACCAATTCTGTAGCCATGAAAAGACAGGAATATGGTCCAGACTAAAATCAACCAGACAACCCCAGACAGGGAGCCTGAACGGATAGAAATGCACAGTCTTCCTGAAAAAGAATTCAGAATAAAAGTCATAACCATGCTGATGGATCTACAGAGAAATGTGCAAGAGCTGAGGGAGGAAGTGAGGGAAGTGAGGAAACACAATGCAGAAATCAGACAAGCGATCAATGGACTTAACAGCAGACTGGATAAAATGCAAGAGACTGTTAATGGAATACAAATCAGAGAACAGGAATACTGAGAAACTGAGGCAGAGAGAGATAAAGGGATCTCTAGGAATGAAAGAATATGAAGAGAACTATGTGACCATTCCAAACGGAACAATATTCACATTATAGGAGTACCAGAGGAAGAAGAGAGAGAAAAAGGGATACAAAGTGTCTTTGAAGAAATAATTGCTGAAAACTTTCCCTTGCTGGGGAAGGAAGGAGTCTCACAGTCCATGAAGGCAACACAGATCTCCCAACACAAGGGACCCAAGGAAGACAACACCAAGACACATAATAATTAAGATGGCAAAGATCAAAGATAAGGAGGGAGTATGAAAGGCAGCTAGAGAGAGAAAAAAGATCACCTACAAAGGAAAACCCATCAGACTATCATCAGACTTCTCAACAGAAACCTTACAGGCCAGAAGAGAATGGCATGATATATTTAATGTAATGAAACAGAAGGGCCTCAAACCAAGAATATTGTATTCAACACGATTATCATTTAAATATGATGGAGAGATTAAACAATTTCCAGACAAACGAAAGTTGAGAGAGTTTCCCTCTCATAAACCACCACTACAGGATATCTTAAATGGACTGCTCTAGAGGGAAGCACGCCTAAGGCTAAAAAGATGTCACCAGAGAAAATAAAATCATATCAAAGAAAGCAGACCATCCAAATACTAACTAAACGCAAAGAATAAAACACCTAGTATATAAAGAATGGAGGAGGAAGAATAAGAAGGGAGAAAAATAAAGAATCATCAGACTGTATTTACAATAACTTAACAAGAAAGTTAAGTTAGATTGTTAGATAGTAAAGA
Organism: Smutsia gigantea; assembly: GCA_032199065.1. Taxonomy (NCBI): domain Eukaryota; kingdom Metazoa; phylum Chordata; class Mammalia; order Pholidota; family Manidae; genus Smutsia; species Smutsia gigantea. The sequence continues at coordinate 53,924 of JAVSCE010013319.1, forward strand.
AACAACCCTTGAACCTTTGGTAACCACGAATCTAAAGCCAGCAATGGCAATAAGTACATATCTATCAATAATCACCCTAAATGTAAATGGTCTGAATGCACCAATCAAAAGACACAGAGTAACAGGATGGATAAAAAATCAAGACCCATCTATATGCTGCCTACAAGAGACTCACTTTAAACCCAAAGACATACACAGACTAAAAGCGAAGGGATGGAAAAAGATATTTCATGCTAACAACAAAGAGAAAAAAGCAGGTGTTGCAGTACTTGTATCAGACACAATAGACTTCAAAACGAAGAAAGTAGCAAGAGATAAAGAAGGACATTACATAATGATAAAGGGGTCAGGCCAACAAGAAGACATACCTATTATAAATATATATGCACCCAACACAGGAGCGCCAGCATATGTGAAACAAACACTAACAGAATTAAAGGAGGAAATAGACAGCAATGCATTTATTTCAGGAGACTTAAACACATCACTCACTCCAAAGGACAGATCAACCAGACAGAAAATAAGTAAAGACACAGAGGCAATGAACAACACACTAGAACAGATGGACCTAACAGACATCTACAGAGCTCTACACCCTAAAGCAACAGGATACACATTCTTCCCAAGTGCACATGGAATATTTTTCAGAATAGACCACACAATAGGCCACAAAAAGAACCTCAGTAAATTCAAAAATATTGAAATCCTACCAATCAACTTCTCAGACCACCAAGGTATAAAACTAGAAATAAATTTTAGAAAGAAATCAAAAAGGCTCACAAATACATGGAGACTTAAAAACACTCTCCTAATTAATCAATGGGTTAATGACCAAATCAAAACAGAAATCAAAGAATATATGGAGACTAATGACAACAGCAACACAAAGCCACAACTTCTGTGGGATGCAGCAAAGGCAGTTCTAAGAGGAAAGTATATTGCAATCCAGGCCTATTTAAAGAAGGAAGAACATTCCCAAATGAATAGTCTAAAGACACAATTACTGAAATTGGAAAAAGAAGAACAAATGAGGCCCAAAGTCACCAGAAGGAGGGACATAATAAAGACTAGAGAAGAAATAAATAAAATTGAGAAGAATAAAACAATAGAAAAAAATCAATAAAACCAAGAGCTGGTTCTTTGAAAAAATAAACAAAATAGATAAACCCCTAGCCAGACTCATTAAGAGAAAAAGAGAATCTACACACATAAACACAATCAGAAATGAGAAAGAAAAAATAACGACACACCCCACAGAAATATAAAGAATTATAAGAGAATATTATGAGAATCTACATGCTAACAAGCTGGAAAACATAGAAGAAATGGACAACTTCTTAGAAAAATACAACCTCCCAAGACTGACCAAGCAAGAAACAGAAAAACTAAACAGACCAATCACCAGCAACGAAATTGAATTGGTAATCAAAAAACTACCCAAGAACAAAACTCCTGGACCAGATGGATTCACCTCTGAATTCTACCAGACATATGGAGAAGAAATAACACCCATTCTCCTTAAAGTTTTCAAAAAATAGAAGAGGAGGGAATACTTCCAAACTCATTCTATGAAGCCAGCATCACTCTAATACCAAAACCGGGCAAAGACCTCAGCAAAAAAAAAAATTACAGACCAATATCCCTGATGAACATAGATGCAAAAATACTCAACAAAATATTAACAAACGGAATTCAAAAATACATCAAGAGGATCATACACCATGATCAAGTGGGATTCATCCCAGGGATGCAAGGATGGTACAACATTCGAAAATCCATCAACATCATCCACCACATCAACAAAAAGAAGAACAAAAACCACATGATCATCTCCACAGATAGTGAAAAAGCATTTGACAAAATTCAGCATCCATTCCTGATTAAAACTCTCAACAAAATGGGCATATACGGCAAGTACCTCAACATCATAAAGGCCATATATGACAAACCCACAGCTAACATCATACTTAACGGCAAGAAGCTGAAAGCTCTTCATCTAAGATTGGGAACAAGACAGGGATGCCCACTCTCCACTGTTATTCAACATAGTACTGCAGGTCCTAGCCACGGCAATCAGATAAAACAAAGACATACAAGGCATCCAGATTGGTAAAGAAGAAGTCAAATTGTCACTATTTGCAGATGACATGATACTGTACTTAAAAAACCCCAAAGACTCCATTCCAAAACTACTAGAACTAATATCTGAATTCAGCAAAGTTGCAGGATACAAAATTAACACACAGAAATCTGTTGCTTTCCTATACATTAATGATGAACTAACAGAAAGAGAAATCAGAAAAACAATTCCGTTCACAATTGCATCAAAAAGAATAAAATACCTAGGAATAAACCTAACGAAGGAAGTGAAAGACCTGTACTCTGAAAACTACAAGACACTCCTAAGAGAAATTAAAGAGGACACTAACAAATGGAAATGCATCCCATGCTCTTGGCTAGGAAGAATAAATATTGTCAAAATGGCTATACTACCTAAAGCCATCTACAGATTCAATGCAATCCCTATCAAACTACCAACAGCTTTCTTCAATGAACTGGAACAAATAATTCTAAAATTCATATGGAACCACAAAAGACCCCGAATAGCCAAAGCAATCCTGAGAAGGACGAATAAAACGGGGAATTAACGCTCCCTGACTTCAAGCTCTACTACAAAGCCACAGTAATCAAGACAATTTGATATTGGCACAAAAACAGACCCACAGACCAGTGGAACAGAATAGAAAATCCAAACATTAACCCAAACATATACAGTCAATTAATATTTGATAAAAGTGCCTTGGATATACAATGGGGAGATGACAGCCTCTTCAGCAGCTGGTGTTGGAAAAACTGGACAGCTACATGTAAGAGAATGAAACTGGACTACTGTCTCACCCCATACACAAAGGTAAACTCAAGGTGGATCAAAGACCTGAATGTAAGTCATGAAACCATAAAACTCTTAGAAAAAAACATACGCAAAAATCTCTTGGACATAAACATGAGCAACTTCTTCATGAACATATCTCCCCGGGCAAGGGAAACAAAAGCAAAAATGAACAAGTGGTACTGTATCAAGTGAAAAGCTTCTGTACAGCAAAGGATACCATCAGTAGAACAAAAAGACATCCTACAATATGGGAGAATATATTCATAAATGACATAACTGATAAGGAGTTGACATCCAAAATATATAAAGAACTCATGCACCTTAACAAACGAAAAGCAAATAATCCAATTAAGAAATGGGCAGAGGACATGAATAGACACTTCTCCAAAGAAGAAATTCAGATGGCCAATAGGCAAATGAAAAGATGCTTCACATGGCTAATCATCAGAGAAATGCAGATTAAAACCACAATCAAGATATCACCTCACACCAGTGAGGATGGCCAACATCCAAAACAAACAACAACAAATGTTGGCGAGGATGTGGAGAAAAGGGAACCCTCCTACACTGCTGGTGGGAATGCAAATTAGTTCAACCCTTGTGGAAAGCATTATGGAGGTTCCTCAAAAATCTCAAAATAGAAATACAATTTGACCCAGGAATTCCACTCCTAGGAATTTACCCTAGGAATGCAGCAGCCCAATTTGAAAAAGACAGATGCACCCCTATGTTTATTGCAGCACTATTTACAATAGCCAAGAAATGGAAGCAACCTGAGTGTCCATCAGTAGATGAATGGATAAAGAAGAGGTGGTACATATACACAATGGAATATTATTCAGCCATAAGAAGAAAACAAATCCAGACATTTGCAACAACATGGATGGAGCTAGAGGGTATTATGCTCAGGTAAATAAGCCAAGCTGAAAAAGACAAGTATCAAATGATTTCACTCATATGTGGAGTATAAGAACAAAGAAAAAAAAACTGAAGGAACAAAACAGCAGCAGACTCACAGAACCCAAGAACGGACTAATAGTTACCAAACGGATAGGGACTGGGGAAGATGCGTAAGAAGGGAGGGATAAGAGGGAAAAAGGGGCATTACGATTAGCAGACGTAATGTTGGGGGGCATGGGGAGGGCTGTACAACTCAGAGAAGACAAGTAGTGATTCTACAGCATCTCACTATGCTGATGGACAGTGACTGTAAAGGGGTGGGTGGGGGGGACCTGATGAAGGGGTAGTTTAATAACCGTAATGTTGCACATGTAATTGTAGATTAATGATACCAAAATAAATTATGTAAAAACAAAATCTGAGGAAGATAACCTGGGAATACTAGAAGATACTAAATTATTAAGGAAGGGTAACATCTGTAAAAATTCTGATATCTGTATAATCAATATAGTTTACAATGCACATTTACTATGTTGACTCTTTCTCAAATGTATCTATTGGATGGGCCTTAGTTCTATTTTTAGACAAGACAGTTAAGACTCAGAAATCTTAAATATCTTGGCCTATGGCCACAGCACTGGTAAATAGTAGGATGTGGATTGGAATTGGGTTTAATAATGGCAAATTCTTTGTTCTTATCACTAAATCACAGTATCCTGTGTAACAGAAAACTAGATTTCAACCATAGAGAAGAACAGGAAGAAAAATCTACTGGTTAGGCTTCAAAAATGTAAAAGAAAAAAAGGAATAAGTGGGGAGGAAGGGAGATTTGATAAATCTTGTCAGATATATCAACATTTATATCCCGTATCTAGTCTATTAATCAGTACAGCAACTTTCCTGGTAAAATGCTTTGGTTTAAGCAAACTTCACCCAATTAGGAAAGTAAACATGGATTTTTATTTGCAACATAAACCCTAGTCACGAATAAAGGTACAGCTGTAGTCTTCAGGAATCAGTGTGTGCAGACTGTAGTTATCAAGAAATATTCAAAACATGATAATATTAACAACTATAACCACAAACGGAAGCAAAATGGCATATAAACTTTACAACCAGAAGACAGGATATTTCACTTAGACTATCACTGGGTTTTTGTATAATAAAGAAAGGACTTGAATGGGCTCTTTGGCCTAAATTAATTACAATTTAAGAGAGTGGTGGTAATATATACTGAATATGTGTTAAGTATTTTAAGATAATTGAAGCCATGCATGGTGTTTGCAGATATGTTATCAATAAAATTGTTAGAATTGGTAGTAGTATTTGAACTTAATTTGATGGTCCCTACAGATAGGTAATTTTTACAGTTCAAGGCCTATAATATAAGTGGTTTGGTATCTGTATTTTCATTCCATTCATTATCCTTCTGCTGAGGAGACTTGTTTATGAAATGACTGACAGGGCTATTAAAATCCATGAGTCATCTAATCTTAAAAATAAGGCTTATAAGTATTAAAACACTATCTCAAACAAAACAATATCCATTTCCTCTGATCAGAAGAGGTATAAAAACAAGGAATAATTTAGTAACTAGAAAGGGGGGAAATATTTTAATATATTCCTAACTAGTATCTTTAGCAGACCAAGATTTTCAGGTTATTTCAGATGTGACTTTATTCTTTGCACCTAGAAAATTCACCAGCAATCTGCTCAGAACACAATGACCTTGCTGTGCCACAAACGGTTTTACTTGGGGAGAAAAGAAATCAATGACAAAGACAAAACTAGAACAGAACAACGAATAACCCTTTCCCAAGCAACTAATTTGCTACATAGAGACAAATATGAGGAGAAAAAATACACCTCTAAGATTTTTAAAAGTGTTTTGACATTTTTCTATTTTGGAAATAAGTATTTAATTCAACAGATCAATTAGTTTTTTGATGATTAATAGCTTTGACTTTTGTATTTGATAAAGTAGTATGTTACATGATTCCTACATGGCCTGTGTATATAGTATGGCAGTAAAGTATTCCATTCAAAAGCTTAAAATCACAGAAAAGAAGTTAACTTTGTATTTCTGTATAAATATAAAAACTTGCTAATTTGTAGGTATTTCCAAAACTATAACATATGTACTTAGTAGTTATTCCCTTTCTAATGTTTATATGCAATATATCATTTTCTAAGAGTTATATACAGTAGTCCCCCCTTATCCCTGGTTTTGCTTTCCATAGCCTGTTATGCACAGTCAACCATGCTCAGAAGCAGATGACCCTCCTCTGACGGGAAGGTCCACAGTAGCTTCCTGCTACATCACAATGCTGACAGCATTCACTCACTTCATCTCCTCATGGGCATTCATCATCTCTCGTAAGGGTGAGAACAGTACAATGAGATTTTTTGAGAGAGAGGCCATAATCACATTGGAATTGTTCTATTTTATTGTTGTTGTTAATCTTTTAGTATGCCTAATTTAGAAATCAAACTTTATCATAGGTATGTATGTATAGTATGTATAGGGTTCAGTACCACCAGTGATTTCAGGCATCCACTGGGAGTCTTGGAACACATCCCCCATGGATAAAGGGTACTGTACTCAAGACAGGAAGAAAGGATAGTGATACGGATAGCCCGGAAGACAAAATATGGTAATGTTTCACTGAGCTGAAACAAAGGTAGTAAAAGGGTTAACTTTCAAATGTCCATTATAGCATGTGCATTTTTATCTGATGAGATTAGTATTATGTAGCTAATGGAATGTTTGCTAGTAATAACAGTAACAACAACAACAAAAATACATGACACAGATTCAAACAAAGATCATCTTAATAACTTGATGATTAAACAAATGAAAAATGTTTCTTTGATTTGTCTTGAAAACAGCCTCTTAAATGCTACCTTGTGGTTTTGATTTGCTTCATTCCAAATATATAAAAGCTACTTTGTTCCTGGTATCTGATATCCCACCTCATTGATATTTTTCGATGTCAAAGGAGGCAAAACAACATTATAAATAGTATTCAAGTGAGGGTGGACTTTGCATGGCAAAATACAGCAGACCTTTCAGAAGAACTCCGATTATAAAGGGGTAGAAAGAGGCTTTTCACTTCCTGTTCACCAAAAACCTAGTAAATAAAAAATGAATTTGTTTTCAAGAATTTTTATGTAATTTTTCAGAGGGTTCATTACTGTAACAGAAAGAAGATGGATAGAATGAGAGAAAAAGGGGGTGTCAAGGGAACCAGGAGAGAAGGAGGAGAAAAGAGAAGACAGGAAGGGAAGTGGAGGAGGAGATGGAGAAACAATAAGGGGAAGAGACACAGAAAGGATGAACCATATGTGGATTTGGGAAAAGAACATTCTCAGAAGGGGAGCCAGCAAAATACAAAGGCCCAGAGGTAGCAATCAGTTTTGTGATTCAAAACTCCTATGGTTTTGGTCCAGTCATCTGAGTGAATGATGACATCATAACTATGATGGAGAAGACTTGGAGAGGTGCAGATTTAAAAGAAAAAGGAACAGAGACTTGGAAATCAACACTTTAACTTCAAAAGTGTCTTCCCAGTTTCTCATCTAACTGCAATGGATGGTGTTGGTTAAACTATTTCAAGGTACGGTAGACCTCTAAGTTGCTTAGAAGAATAGAGATTCTCTCTGTCATTGGGTCTGTTTTGAAAATGACTCACCTACTGCTCTACTTCTCTTTTTCCTTCAAAGGGGAGAGAATAGAGTACCTTGCCTATAAATAAAGATGAATTGACATTCTATCCATCACATAACTTCCTCTTGTGCCTTCCCAAGAATGGAGACCATTTAAATTCCTATCATTCCCTTTGGTTTGTTGATCTTAGGAGCTTATCAATTTCCTTGCTTAGCATAAAAAAAAGTGTGTTTAGTCATGATTAATTTGAAATGCCTAAAAGCCATCCAAGTACAAATATTAAGCAAGCAGTTAAATATATGAACAAGTAGCTCAGGAAAGAGGTGAAGGCTAAAAATACAGATTTAGCTTCATCAACATTGGAATATTTAAGGCACTGAGAATGGATGAAATCATCTAGGAGTAAGTGAAGACAGAAAATAAGGAAGTCTAAGGACTGAGTCCTGAAGGATTACAACTAGAAGTCCAGAAGTAGAAGATAATTTCGTGAAAGAGATGGAAAGGTTTCCACGGAAATTTTCAGAATTTGATTATCTGAAAGCTTAGTACGGAAAGGTTTCAAGAAAAGAGTGAACAATTGGGTCAAGTGCTGAGAAGTCCAGTAAATGAGGACTGGGAATTGACCACTTGATAAAATGGAAGTTGCTGTTGATTGTGAAAAGAAGTGTTTTGGTTAAGTGGAAGTATAGCATCCTAGAGAGCAAGGAAGCTTGAAGAGATGAGGGATGATCAAGTGGTAAGAGAAGCATAGAAAATTCTGTAGAGTTTTACAATCAAGAGAATCAATAAATGTGACAAAACTAAGGGAGAATGTAGAATCTAGGAAGGAATGCCCCCCCCCCCACCACGATGACAGATATAACATGTTTATATGCTAATGAAAATGATCTGGTAAAGGAATAAAGTGATACTACATTAGAGACAGTGGAAAATTCAAGAGAAAAATTTCGGAGTAGAAGGGAAGGGATGGGATCCAGCACCCCAGCAGAGAGGCAGGCCTTGGATTAGAGCTGGGACAATTTAATCATGGTCACAGATGGAAAAGCACAAATACAGGAAGGAATATTATATAATATAAATAATCTTTTGCATTATTGCTATTTCTCAGTAGTAATCTGAGAGATTAGTGATTCATTTTTTTCTCAAACTTTTAAAAGCAATCATCATAGGTATATGATCTAATGAAAACAGAAGCAGCCAGGAATAGGATTCTAGATCTGGTTCTGCCAGTTTACAACCTAAAAAACACCAGGAAAATCTCCTTTCCCATCGTACTATACTCAGTTGCCCAACCTACCTTACGGAATGTTGTGGACGCAAATACAAACTATTTTAAAATTATTTAGAAACAATAATAAATGCCATAAATATACATAGTGTATGGTGTGGGCTGTAGAAAATTTACACTGGAATACTCAGCAACTGATATGGCCGGTATCTTGAGATTCTCGATGTTGTGTAACACAGACACTTCTGTATTAGAAATTCAGTCATGGACTGCTTAACTTGGAAAGCAGAGTATTGAAGTGGTCAAATCATGAGTTTTAGAGGCAATAGTGGGAGCAGGTGGATACTGGTTAAACACTAGTTTCACGTACTATAAGGCAAATTATTTCTTTTCCACTAGACCACAGTTTCCTTAATTATGTGGGCTAGGGTGCTAACAAAACCTGCCTCATCAGGTTGTACATTCTGTTAGCAAGAAATGTTAACAATTGTGATTGTTACCTAAGGTCGCAATCATACAGACCCCCATCAGAGTCGCAACATTTATTTCTTCGGCACTCATTCTTCTACACAACACCACTTTTAAATAAAGCAAGCCTTAATAAGGTGTGATTTGCATATGCCACTAGAGATGAAAAACTGCAAAATTATTTGTATCATGTTACTCTCCAAGTCTTATGTATTCCCTGAACACAAAGAAGAAAACAGCATGTATCATATCTAGAATTTCATCTCATTATAGACTGAGCTGAAGGCAAAAAAGTAATAATTGCCCTGTGAGTCTCATAATTACAAATATTACAGAGAAAATAAATATTTGAAGTATGATGACTGCTTTTAAGAGACAGAGAGGTAAAAAAGATATTTCAGCTTTCTTTGGTATTCCAACTGAACGTAATTGGCAACCAGCTGAGCCACAACTCAAGTTTTAATAGAAATTAGTACAAAGTGACCTTAACCAAAGAGCATGTCAGAAAAAATGTGTGTGTGTATCCACTTATGCTCTTTTAAAAACAATGTTTAAAAATTTTAATGATAATAATTATTTTAAATGGTAAGGGCAACAAAGAGAAAGGAATACAGAGAAAGACATTATTGAATCACGGAATTTTAGATGTAAATGCAACACTTCAAAAATAAGAGAGGAAATGTTAAAGACCCAGAGATTTAAAATGATTTATCCAAGGTCATGTCACTGGCCCTGAACAAACAACAGGCATGGTAGCCTAATGCCAGCCCACTGCTCTGAATCCTTTTTGATTAGAAGTCTTTTGTATAGTATTAACTAAAACACATTTTCTGTAATTTTCTAAAGTACTGAGAGAAATAGAAACCAGTTAACAGAGACACAAGCAACTTAAAAATCTGATCTGCCATCCATCAATGAAAAGCAACAAATTTTACACCCAGCTACATAATGGCTTAAGAGCATGTTTCAAATTGCCTTTTTACCCACACAATTGAGGATTAACTACTTACATTATGGATGTCACCATGAAATTATAATGAGGTTTTAAAATGCGTCTCTTCACAAAGTGGAATAAAATACAAGTCTTTAGTCAAACAGAGAAAGTTCTAGAATTACGCAAATCCAACTTCAAATCCCAACTCTTGTAGCTATATAACTTCAGTTAAATGATTTCATCTCTCTGAAGCTATTTCCTCTTTGGTCAAATGGGAATGATAGTAGGATGTCACACATTTGGAGAAACAATTAAATGAGATGGTGCATTAGGGAGCCCTGGTCCATACAGTACTCACATTTTAGTTTCCTTTCTCTCCCCCTTCCCTCACCATATTTAAAATGGGAAAGGATATTTGTAAAGCAAGGTCTTTACAGACCAGGTAGGTCTTTGGAAATGAAGTTCAGGGTCTGAAATGTTGAGAAAATGAGTAGCCCTCATATAAGGAAATGGTAGAGAGGGGAAAACCACAAAAAGAAGTGAAAATAACCCATGAGGGATGTAGCTAGATTTCTAAATAGGACCTTTAATTTTAACTGTAAGCCAAAGGAAAAATGAAGATTCTTAGATAACAGACCAACAGTGATATAGCAGCATTTTGGCAGCATTAATTTTACAGGACTACACAAGACTGGTGAAGCGGGTGTCACAGGGTTTCCATGAGTTGCCCAATTACAAAAGGCATCATTCGCATTAGGATGCCTGTAAACTACACCCTCTGGAAAATCATTCCAAGAGTTTAGAGTCATTTAGAAAGCTTTTGTAACAGTATGATTTGAAATCTAAAACTGAAGTGAATGGCAGTAAGAAAGAAGAATGGAAAGGAAATGTCCAGTATACTTGAGAAAGGAAGCACTGGGTGGGTATGACAAATCCCTTGAGAGTAAAATTCACAAAAAATTCTCTGCACCTGAAAGTAGCTCACAGAATCCTTATTTCTAATAGGCAAGTGTTAAAAACAAGTGCTTACTGGTGATTCTAACCTTTTATAATTATTGGTAAGACAGAGACACTGTTTAAACTAATCAGAAAAATGATCCTGCCTTATGAGCAGAAACAAAAAGTTGCAGCAAAGAGCTAATTATTTGCAGTTCTTCTAACCAGCAAAAACCACCTTTCCAACAAGGTTTATTCAGAAAGCAAACTCTGATTCTGTGACACTCACAGTATATTAAAATATCACAGAAGTATAGAATTCAAAGGGCTCTTAAGAAGGTATCTATTCAACCCTTTCATAGAACAGATGTTGCCTAACCTCTTCCCTTGAAACTTTCAGAGGCCACAGCTCCCATAAGCCCTATCAAGGTGTCTAATCTAATCCTTCTCACAAGAGTTTAGGCCTACATACTTTTGTCATCTACTAAATGAAAATGGAATCTATCATAATTATCTGGAAAATATACTTTTGATTGTTTTTAAATATTCTCAAAGTCTTTTTTTCTCCTCTAAACTAGGCACTTAATAACTAATTCCTTTAACCTTGTTTCTCATATTGTCGGACTCGGCATGATAATCACATTGAACTGAACTCATTTTTAATTCACGTCTAAGGCCTCCACACCACCAAGTTGATCTATGGGAAAAAAAAAAAACTTCCACAAAGCCAATCTTCCTATAGAAAGCATTCATTGAATCTAACAGCTTCCCCATCTTGTATGAAGGGGGAAAAACTACCACTAAGCCAGCAGTTTGACTAAGTACAGAGTTTTCTACAGGATAAAAATACTGAATGCTTTTTGATGTTGTAAAATTTTGTGCTCACATACATCGAGAAAGTGAGAGATTAAAGAATACTTTGAAAATGACTAAGGGGAATTCTTAAACATTCAATCCATAAGGCTTAGTTCAAAGAAAGAAAAAGATACATAAGAGTCTATATTAAGTATAGTGGTAGTGATAAAAAAAATTTTCTGCAGGTCAAAGAAGAAAACAATGTAAAAATGCTTATGGCTACATTAAGGAAAATTCAAACTCAATATATAAGAAAACACTCCAAAATAGCATGATAGAAGAAAGCTCTTCCCCAAAACATAGCACTTGGGAACAACTTTAAGCGCTTAAAGAATTTGGGAGTTCTCCATATGTCTGGAATCTGGGCCCGATGACGAGTGTTATTATCTTTCTAAATACTAATCAGATTATGTCACTTTACTGTTGAAAATTCCATCGGATTCACTCTATTAACTACAGCTCAACCCTGGAGTGTGTGATAAGTACTATGTGCAGAAATAGTAATGACCTTTTTTTAATATAATTTATTTTGGTATCATTAATCTACAATTACATGTGCAATATTATGGTTATTAAACTACCCCTTCATCAGGTCCCCCCACGAACCCCATTACAGTCACTGTCCATCAGTGTAGTGAGATGCTATAGAATCACTACTTGTCTTCTCTGAGTTGTGCAGCCCTCCCCGTGTCCCCCCAACATTATGTCTGCTAATCGTAATGCCCCTTTTTCCCTCTTATCCCTCGCTTCCCACCCATTTTCCCCAGTCCCTTTCCCTTTGGTAACTATTAGTCCGTTCCTGGGTTCTGTGAGTCTGCTGCTGTTTTGTTCCTTCAGTATTTTTTCTTTGTTCTTATACTCCACATATGAGTGAAATCATTTGATACTTGTCTTTTTCGGCTTGGCATATTTCACTGAGCATAATACCCTCTAGCTCCATCCATGTTGTTGCAAATGGTAGGATTTGTTTTCTTCTTATGGCTGAATAATATTCCATTGTGTATATGTACCACCTCTTCTTTATCCATTCATCTACTGATGGACACTTAGGTTGCTTCCATTTCTTGGCTATTGTAAATAGTGCTGCAATAAACACAGGAGTGCATTTGTCTTTTTCAAATTGGGCTGCTGCATTCTTAGGATAAATTCCTAGGAGTGGAATCCTGGGTCAAATGGTATTTCTATTTTGAGTTTTTTGAGGAACCTCCATACTGCTTTCCACAATGATAGAACTAATTTGCAGTCCCACCAGCAGTGTAGGAGGGTTCCCTTTTCTCCACATCCTCGCCAACATTTGTTGTTGTTTGTGTTTTGGATGTTGGCCATCCTCACTGGTGTGAGGTGATATCTCATTGTGGTTTTAATCTGCATTTCTCTGATGATTAGCGATGTGGAGCATCTTTTCATGTGCCTGTTGGCCATCTGAATTTCTTCTTTAGAGAAGTGTCTATTCATGTCCTCTGCCCATTTCTTAATTGGATTATTTGCTTTTTGTTTGTTAAGGTGTGTGAGTTCTTTATATATTTTGGATGTCAACCCTTTATCAGATACGTTTTTTATGAATATAATCTCCCATACTGTAGAATGTCTTTTTGTTCTACTGATGGTGTCCTTTGCTGTACAGAAGGTGTTCAGCTTGATACAGTTCCATTTGCTCATTTTTGCTTTTGTTTCCCTTGCCCGGGGAGATTTGTTCATGAAGAAGTTGCTCATGTTTATGTCCAAGAGATTTTTGCCTATGTTTTTTTCTAAGAGTTTTATGGTTTCAAGACTTACATTCAGGTCTTTGATCCACCTTGAGTTTACCTTTGTGTATGGGGCTAGACAGTAGTCCAGTTTCATTCTCTTACATGTAGCTGTCCAGTTTTTCCAACACCAGCTGCTGAAGAGGCTGTCATCTCCCCATTGTATATCCAAGGCTCCTTTATCAAATATTAATTGACTGTATATGTTTGGGTTAATGTTTGGATTTTCTATTCTGTTCCACTGGTCTGTGGGTCTGTTTTTGTGCCAATATCAAATTGTCTTGATTACTGTGGCTTTGTAGTAGAGCTTGAAGTCAGGGAGTGTAATTCCCCCTGTTTTATTCCTCCTTCTCAGGATTGCTTTGGCTATTCGGGGTCTTTTGTGGTTCCATATGAATTTTAGAATTATTTGTTCCAGTTCATTGAAGAAAGCTGTTGGTAGTTTGATAGGGATTGCATTGAATCTGTAGATTGCTTTAGGTAGTATAGCCATTTTGACAATATTTATTCTTCCTAGCCAAGAGCATGGGATGCATTTCCATTTGTTAGTGTCCTCTTTAATTTCTCTTAGGAGTGTCTTGTAGTTTTCAGAGTACAGGTCTTTCACTTCCTTCGTTAGGTTTATTCCTAGGTATTTTATTCTTTTTGATGCAATTGTGAATGGAATTGTTTTTTGATTTCTCTTTCTGTTAGTTCATCATTAGTGTATAGGAAAGCAACAGATTTCTGTGTGTTAATTTTGTATCCTGCAACTTTGCTGAATTCAGATATTAGTTCTACTGGTTTTGGAATGGAGTCTTTAGGGTTTTTTATGTACAGTATCATGTCATCTGCAAATAGTGACAATTTGACTTCTTCTTTACCAATCTGGATGCCTTGTATGTCTTTGTTTTGTCTGATTGCTGTGGCTAGGACCTCCAGTACTATGTTGAATAACAGTGGAGAGAGTGGGCATCCCTGTCTTGTTCCCGACCTTAGATGAAAAGCTTTCAGCGTCTCGCCGTGAAGTATGATGTTACCTGTGGGTTTGTCATATATGGCCTTTATGATGTTGAGGTACTTGCCCTCTATACCCATTTTGTTGAGAGTTTAATCATGTATGGATGCTGAATTTTGTCAAATGCTTTTTCAGCATCTATGGAGATGATCATGTGGTTTTGGTTTTTCTTTTTCTTGATGTGGTGGATGATGTTGATGGATTTTCGAATGTTGTACCATCCTTGCATCCCTGGGATGAATCCCACTTGATCATGGTGTATGATCCTCTTGATGTATTTTTGAATTCAGTTTGCTAATATTTTGTTGAGTATTTCTGCATCTACGTTCATCAGGGATATTGGTCTGTAATTTTCTTTTTTGGTGTGGTCTTTGCCCGGTTTTGGTATTAGAGTGATGCTGGCTTCATAGAATGAGTTTGGAAGTATTCCCTCCTCTTCTATTTTTTGGAAAACTTTAAGAAGAATGGGTGTTATTTCTTCTCTATATGTCTGGTAGCATTCAGAGGTGAATTCATCAGGTCCGGGGGTTTTGTTCTTGGGTAGTTTTTGATTACCGCTTCAATTTCGTTGCTGGTGATTGGTCAGTTTAGTTTTTCTGTTTCTTGCTTGGTCAGTCTTGGAAGGTTGTATTTTTCTAAGAAGTTGTCCATTTCTTCTGTTTTCCAGCTTGTTAGCATATAGAGTCTCATAATATTCTCTTATAATTCTTTGTATTTCTGTGGGGTCCGTCGTGATTTTTCCTTTTTCATTTCTGATTCTGTTTATGTGTGTAGATTCTCTTTTTCTCTTAATGAATCTGGCCAGGTGTTTATCTATTTTATTTTTTCAAAGAACCAGCTCTTGGTTTCATTGATTTTTTTTCTATTGTTTTATTCTTCTCAATTTTATTTATTTCTTCTCTAATCTTTATTATGTCCCGCCTTCTGGTGACTTTGGGCCTCATTTGTTCTTCTTTTCCCAATTTCAGTAACTGTGTCTTTAGACTGTTCATTTGGGAATGTTCTTCCTTCTTTAAATAGGCCTGGATTGCAATATACTTTCCTCTTAGAACTGCCTTTGCTGCGTCCCACAGAAGTTGTGGCTTTGTGTTGCTGTTGTCATTAGTCTCCATATATTCTTTGATTTCTGTTTTGATTTGGTCGTTAACCCATTGATTAATTAGGAGAGTGTTGTTAAGTCTCCATGTATTTGTGAGCTTTTTGATTTCTTTCTAAAATTTATTTCTAGTTTTATACATTGGTGATCTGCGTAGTTCGCTGGTAGGATTTCAATATTTTTGAAATTACTGAGGTTCTTTTTGTGGCCTAGTATGTGGTCTATTCTGGAAAGTGTTCCATGTGCACTTGAGAAGAATGTGTATCCTGTTGCTTTTGGGCGTAGAGTTCTGTAGATGTCTGTTAGGTTCCATCTGTTCTAGTGTGTTGTTCAGTGCCTCTGTGTCTTTACTTATTTTCTGTCTGGTTGATCTGTCCTTTGGAGTGAGTGGTGTGTTGGAGTTTCCTAAAATGAATGCATTGCTGTCTATTTCCTCCTTTAATTCTGTTAGTATTTGTTTCACATATGCTGGCGCTCCTGTGTTGGGTGCATGTATATTTATAATGGTTATATCTTCTTGTTGGACTGACCCCTTTATCATTATGTAATGTCCTTCTTTATCTCTTGCTACTTTCTTCGTTTTGAAGTCTATTTTGTCTGATACAAGTCCTGCAACACCTGCTTTTTTTTTTTTTTTTTTTGCATGAAATATCTTTTTCCATTCCTTCACTTTTAGTCTGTGTATATCTTTGGGTTTGAGATGAGTCTCTTGTAAGCAGCATATAGATGGGTCTTGCTTTTTTATCCATTCTGTTACCCTGTGTCTTTTGATTGGTGCATTCAGTCCATTTACATTTAGGGTGATTATTGATAGATATGTACTTATTGTCATTGCGGGCTTTAGATTCGTGGTTACCAAAGGTTCAAGGGTTGCTTCTTTACTATCTAACAATATAACGTAACTTTCTTTTTAAGTAATTGTAAACACTCTCTGATGTTTCTTTGTTTCTCTCCCTTCTTATTCCTCCTCCTCCATTCTTTATATACTAGGTGTTTTATTCTTTGCCTTTCGTTAGTATTTGGATGGTCTGCTTTCTTTGCTATGATTTTATTTTCTCTGGTGACATCTTTTTAGCCTTAGGAGTGCTTCCATCTAGAGCAGTCCATTTAAGATATCCTGTAGTGGTGGTTTATGACAGGCAAACTTTCTCAACTTTCGTTTGTCTGGAAATTGTTTAATCCCTCCATCATATTTAAATGATAATCGTGCTGCATACAATATTCTTGGTTCGAGGCCCTTCTGTTTCATAACGTTAAATATATCATGCCATTCTCTTCTGGCCTCTAAGGTTTCTGTTGATAAGACTGACGATAGTCTGATGGGTTTTCCTTTGTAGGTGATCTTTTTTCTCTCTCTAGCTGCCTTTATACTCTGTCTTTATCTTTGATCTTTGCCATCTTAATTATTATGTGTCTTGGTGTTGTCTTCCTTGGGTCCCTTGTGTTGGGAGATCTGTGGGCTTCCG
>JAVSCE010013321.1:0-21527 GCA_032199065.1 Smutsia gigantea
AGGCCTGCCCGGGTCTGGGCACTCTGCAGGAGCATTTTGTATCAAGAAGTATTTTTTTTCCTGAGATTTCCTTATTTGCTATTTTCTTGTTTCTTCACGACAGCGGTCTTTTGGTTTCCACACAAAACCAGCATGTTTTTTTACCAAGTCCAAGACTGGTTCTCACCTGTGCCTGAAACAGAGACTTAGGTTATTTTTTCCTATTGATCACTGAATCTCAGAGTAAACGTGTAAGTCAAAAAATGTTAGTTGTGTTTCCAGATTTTCAAGGACACCTTTACTATGAAATTCAGAGGTTTGGTTTTGGCAAATTTGCTTTTGCATTAGGTTAGTTTTATTTGGGTGCACTAGTTTCATATCTGTTTAATTTCTGTCTCCAAAGAGCTTTTAATATCCCTTTAGATCCCCTCCCCCCTTTTTTAAAGGAGAAAAAATTGTGAGAGGGGAGAATGGGTTGCCTTTTGCTCCCAAAGCCTAAATGAATAGTCATTGCTTGTAATCCCAGTCTGCACTTGACGCTTCCTACTGCTTTAGATGTGATGTATCCAGTGCTGGGAAGGTAATGATCCTCAACCGCAGCAATATTCCCCAACAGGAGTATCTGTCATATTCATCGGGATTACCATGTTCATTGATTTGTGTCTGTAAATCTGCTGTTTCTACCCTTTAAATTTGATCTATAATTGGACCTCCTTAAATGGTTCAGATAAGGTAGTCTGTATTTTCTCAATGCAGCATTGCTGTCAGCTTCTCCTTTTTCATTATACATTCAGCAGACTTGATAAAATCAGCAGGACACCTCATTTGAAACTGTTTAATCGCTGCCTTTTTCCTTTGCTAAACCATTGAGGTGGTCAAGCGATGTACACAAATCATTTTAAATAGAAAATATGGCTTTCTCTGTGACCTAGCTAAATAGATAGTGTTATGCAAAACAAGTTAAAAAGTAATAAATGCCAAAAAAATCTTTTAATTGGAGTAAAAAATTGTGGGCAACTCTATCCTCTCTCCAAAAGTAGAGTATCCTGAAATATTGCCAGGGCCCTGTTAAGACAAAATGATGGTTTTCTAAAGATTCTCTGGTTTCTGAACAAAGCAAGTTGGAATTTTCAAGTAATGCTGAGCTGCCTTTTACATGCATTCGGAGGGAGCCCATACTTACTTGGGTGCCATTACATTCTGCTCTTGTAAGGGAGAAATTTGATGTTAATATCCATACAGCATAACCTTTCAGCCATTTGCTATTGTGATAATAAATTTGTTTCTTTGTCATTTTGTCTACTCAGCTGTTACTCTTTGAAGTATAAACTAAAAATAATAGCTCCAAATAAATGCCACCTAATAAAGTGTTTTACAGTTATAGCTGGAGTAACCTGGTGGCTGCAGCTCCTGGTTCTATTACCATTGCTGGTGCTGTAGTTTCTTCCCAGAGTGTCAAGGTGACTACCAGGGCCAGCCCATTAAAACAATCTATTCTTTCTAACTGGCTTGGTATTTAGTACTGTACCCAGCAGCCTGCCAAGGCATAGTTGTAGAGCACACGACTCATACCATAGGATATATGAAATTACGTGGCATTCACTTCTCGAAAAAACGCATTCTCCCATAACCTCATTTTCATGCTTCAGCATTTTACTGTGAATAATTTACAATTACTTCTGTCTCTAGGAGAAGTAGGGCCAGTTACAGGTTTACCCCAGATAGTGGTAAGTGTGACTCCAGGCTTTTGAAGAGCAGTGTTTGTTTCCCTGGTTTATGTGGCCCTACAGGATTAATATTTACACACTGTGCTTGAATATGACATTGGGTGTGTTTTGCCATTTTTGCTGCCCCGGGGTAAACTTGAGATGGAGAAACTGGGAGTGTAAGTATACCAAAAATGCATCTTTTTCTTACAGGTTCTGGCTCCTTGGCAGCAATGGCTGTGTTTGAAGATAAGTTTAGGCCAGATATGGAGGTACGTGAGTCCCTGCAGTTTTGCTCTCTTTCAAAATGTTTTCCAGTTGTATGTGGGACATTTACAAATTGACTGCCGATTTCTCCAAAACTTATACAGCACTGTTGTTAGTTGGAATGCTCTTTGGCACAGATACTATAGTTGCTGAGAAGATGAGTTGCACGGAAAAGCTTCATTTTGGAATGGCTGTGCCTGGCCCCCACTCCAGCTTGAGGCGCCGGCAGTGCTCAGACTTCCACTCTGGCCTTTGGGCTGTCTAGGAATTTTCTGGGCTGTAAATGCGCTGCAGTGTAGAATGTTTTCTTGTGCCCTAAGCTTTCTGTGTCATGGTATCTTGAAATGACAGGGTTTTTTTTTGTTTCCTCGTTAGGAATAGAGAAACCGTATATTTTTGCATGTCACACAGACCTGGCCTAAATGGGGCAGTTAAAAAAACCACTATAGATCATTCTGCATCTTGCCAACGATTGGTACAAGATCATCTGTGTAGCAGACTGTTCTCAGAGTGTGACAAATCTAGTGTCTCAAATTTATGAGAGATTCTTTAATATATTTTCTTAAGTGGTGGGTGGGGTGGTACTTTTTGGAGCTGTACCCCTCTGCCCCCCAGAATCTCCAAAGTAACCCCACAGTTCTTCCATTGTACTTTCAAAGGAGTGTTCGGTAGGCTTGGATACTTCTGGGACACTGTTCCTCCACTGTGCTTTATCCTTACTGCTAAACCAGCTTGTAGTCAAATAAGTCCTAAAGGTGGCCTTCATCATCTTCTCTTGGTTTTTTGATAGATATTAATATTTTGACGGGTAGTGTCAGCTTGTTCTCAACCATTTAGTAGGCTCTTTATTGTTTATGAGTGGTTTACCCTATTCCTTCATATGTGGGTTTCTGCCATTTCTGCCTTTGCGATATTGTTTTGTTTAGATACCAAAGGACGTCTCGGGGAATTACTTTTTGACAATGCTTTATGCCTAATGCCTAATTCACCTTTGAAGAAGATTGCATATTTAAATTTTTTTGCTTTTCTACCAGCTTATTGTCACTGGAGCTCTGACGCTCTCTCTTGCCCTTTAGGTTTGGGCCAAGTGCTGTGAGAGCCAGAGAATGTAGGGATGTGGATGCTGCTCAGCCAGGATGGGGGTCTTTTGCCAGAGAGACGTGCCACACCCTAGGTACATGAAAGTAGCACATACAAGTAACTTGGTCACTGGTGGCTAGATTTCTTCCCTTTCTTAGGCATCTGCAGGAGTAGAACATGTGACTAAAGATAGGGTTTAGCTAGGTGTTTTATAGTAAAAATAATAGTGTCTTGCTCGAAATAAGAATAGTAAACAGGTCCAGATATCAACTATGAATGAGATTAGGATTCTGTTCTCATTTCTCAATGTGAAAATTTATACCCATAAATTTTATACCCATTTTTTTCTGTTTGGAGTTCTTAAGTTCAGAGAAAAAAGATACACGAGGTTGCTTAGAAAGAAAAAGAAAAGAAAGGTCTCCCAGTTTTCAGTCTAAAGGAAAGGAGTTCCTGGGGCTCCACAAATCCATGAGAACTAACAAAGGTATAGTGATGATTTTCATTCAGTAATGTCAAGCCCTCCTTTAAACCACATTAATCTTTTCAGATTTTCTTGAAAGCTTTGTCTATTTCCAATTGATTGGGACTTCCATGTGTTAAAGAAAAATGAGAATTGCAGAAAAAGTTGAAAGCATGAAATACATTAACACTGTGCTATATAGTACTTTTACATTATTTATTTAGAATTTGGATTTGAAATGATTCGAAGGCCATGGCTCTGATATTGATGTGATTTGGGGAAGTAATGAGAAATGTGGTCATCCCGTCAGTAAAACTTCTGATATTACCAATCTAAGGATGTGTTCCTTAGATCAATTTTATCTTTAACTCGGACCACTAAATGTTCTGTCGTAGCTGTGAGGCCTTAAAACAGGCTGACCAAATTTTCATTTCAGATTGATTGATTACATTTACAGTATCAGATGACTGTTTTTTGTTCACTGAAGTTAATTGAAACGTGACACAGATTGATAATCAACAGAAATCACTTTGTGAAGGTGAAAGTAGTACCTGTTTCTCCAGTGAAGTGAGTTTAAAAGTAAATAATAGGCAGGTAATAGTATCTAACAACTGTCAGGAGACAATACTTTAAAAATCTAAAGAGATTCAAATAGATAATAAAATTTATTGTAAATACCAAGCAAATAACTGCTGGTCACCCTGCTTTCTCTTGGTGAAGATTATATGATGCAGTTTCAGTGGAAGGCTGAGGCTGCTCAGCAGAGTTGAGAGGACACTGTTTGGATGACTCCTTTGTTATGAAAGAGAATTTGGAAAGGTGTCATTTCTGGCTCTTGCATTTGCTAGAACATTTTGGCTTCAAATTTCCAAACTTTTTCCTTTCCTTTCCAGGGAGACTTGCAGTCTTTCTGTGGCAAAATGCCTTCCAGAACTTTTCCTTTTTGCCCAACTGCAGGGTTGGATGACCTATCTCCTTGCTCTCTTTCAGTGTGGGAACGGATTCTGGATGGGCCTCACACTGAAACCCAAGAAAGCATGGCTGCCTCTTGGATCTTGCAGGATTGCCAGGACAGGAACCGCTGCCTGCTTTCCAGAGAACTGCATTGGGAGGGGGCAGTTATAGGTTATCACGATTTTGAATTGTTTGCCAAAAAGTAATTTTTAGGCCAGACCCATTAAACAAACTCCTGGCTTATTATTAAATAAATTAGAGGATTTTATTTTTAAACTACAGACCTGTGCCTTGGACTGTACTGGGCCTAGACTTTGGTTATTTTGGGGATGAAAGTCCCTCCCTCCCTAAAAATCTTTAATGTTTTCCCACCGTCTATAGCTACACAGTCCAGTAGTAGCCACCAACCACAAGTACCTAGCTAGCTGCTGAGCTCTTGAATGTGGCTAGTCTGAGTTGAGAGGTGCTGGGAGTATAAGAGTCATTTCAGATTTCAAAAACTTAGTATAAAATATTTAAAAGCTATGTCGGCATTAATATTTACACTGATTACATGTTGAAGCAGTACTATTTTAAGTATACTGGGTTAAATAAAAATATTAAAATTAATTTCACCTACTTCACTTTTTGAAAAGTAGTTATACTAGAAAATGTAAAACTACATATGTGGCTCATGTATTTCTGTTGGACAGGGCTAGCGTGACATGATTTCTTGAACTCATCATTTGCATGTACATTTAAGGTTTCTGCCATATCCACGTGCCACCTGTACTATTATTTCTCTTGAAATTTTTCTTTTAGATAAACTCTCTTTATGAATTGAGATACCATTTACATATAATACACAGGTCTTAAGTGTATAGTTTGATAGACTTGGCATTTGTAATTTCCCAGATACCTGTCAGTCAAATCAAGACATAGAATGTTTCCTTCACTGCCTAGTGCCCCTTTCTAGTCAGTCCCCTTTGTCCTTGTCCCTGTTCATCTTTTTAGTTTAAATTTATTTTTAAAATATAGTTTATGAAATTCTGGGTTTGATGTGCTGGTTACTTTTTCCCTCAAGATACATGAAATGAGCATACTCTATTAATACAAGTAAAAAATGTATTCATGTATCACCATCATGTGTGAGTGGGAAACCCAGGTCTCCTTCCTGCTCCCCTTCATTCCTTCTTACATGCTCGCTGTTCTTTGAGTACAGTGTCATCTGCCAGCGGTGCCCTCAGTTGCTTCCTCATTTATCTGTGTCCCTGTACTCCATTGTACATACCTGTCCCGTTGTTTTACGGCTGGTTTCAGGGGCCTCTCTCTCACTTGTCATTGAGAGAGACCCTTGACAGCAGGGGCCATGAAGTCATGTATGTTCTTCAGCTCCTGGTGTTCAGTGTGTTTGAGACAGGATACCCTAACTTAAGTTAAAATCTGAGTCATCAGAAACCATCTGGGAAATGGAGGGGACTTCTTCCCATCTGGAAAGTGCTGAACGTTTTTTTGAGATAACAGGAAGATAACTAGCACACTTCTCAAATGACATACAACATTGGGGCAGAGTAAACGAAGCAAACACCCATTAAGTACAAAGGCAAACGAAGACAGGGCAAAGGGCAGATGCTCACTGGGAAATTACAGGCCAAAAAGCAGACCAGTGAAACCCAGCTGGGATTCATAACTGCCTAAGATGGGCCTCTGCTGTTTCAAGTTATCTGAGCCAATGACTTGCCTCAGGTAAAAGCCCTGTTCAGGGTTTCTGAGAAACTGTCAGATAAGCACATGAGTTTAAGGGACTTTAAAATCTTTAAAAATTCTTACCCTGTTGTGGCCCTAACACTGCCATGGTGGTCTTATAATTTTCATCTTCTTGTTTTCTCTCTTTGCTGTTAGCCTGGAAGTGTCCTCCAACAGCAGGAACTGTGCTTACTCATTTCTGTGTCCTTGAACCTAGCATGGTAACTGGTTCAGAGTAGGTATCCAGCCAGTATTTGTTGAGTGAGTGTTTACAGAGGTGTCAAATACAACTTCACTTAGTTTTCCTCAGGTTAACCTTCCTTTGAAACAGTTTGGTAATTTTGGCTTTAGTGTCCATCATATCCAGCTGTGATAGAAATAAAGGCATAAAAATTGTATTACTGGCAGTAAATCTCATGCATTATTTTTATCAGCAAAGGTGCTTATTCAGATACTGTCCCTCTGTATTGCACAATAGTGGATTTTGAATAGTATGAGTTGACCTAATGACAAAGGGGTCAGTTATATTAGAGGTTTTGTTGTTGATGAATTGCGTGAAGCCATTCCCCCAGACTTTGTTTCTATTGTTAAGGCCTGGTATAAGAAGCCCCTGATCCTGGTTATTATCCACAGGCTAACTAGGTAAGAAACTAGTGATACCCGAACTGTGGCCTTTTGAGTTCATTTGCCAGTTAAGTATGAGGAGTTTGATCATAATACCTGGAAGTAATGGTGTTAACTTCATGCAGGTATGTATCTTGGAAATTGCTGAAATTGTTAAAATAAAAACATTTTATTTTAGGGTGGAGAGGGAATTATTAGGGAATGAATCAGATAACTTAGATTCATTTTCCTTCCATCCTATTTCTTTGTGAGAAGGAATGTTTTCATTTGGCCCTGTGAGAAATTTAAACTCTTGAAGATTATAATTCATTAAAATGGATAGAAGATTAATATTTAGTCTGTCAAGATCAATACTGTCCCCCCTTTGCACTAATTGTCGGAATAGCATGTGAGGGCCGCTGAAGGGTAGTGGTGTGCGGCAGGACCTGCACATCACAGGGAGGTGATTCAAAGGCAAACTGTCCTGCACCCTCTAGCATCGACTTGCAAATTAGCATCTGGAATCTAATTAAACAAGCTTAATGAAAGTAGCAGCTGAATGTTGCTGGAAAAGACAATCAGCTTTTTTCCCCCTCTCTGATACGTATTCTGTTCCATTGAAGTTGGTCACCAAACACATCGTGTGAGCACAGTTAAAAAAAAATTAGCATTTATTTGAAGAATAGAAACTGTTTTTCATTCTGTTATGCATTTGGCATGCTCTGGCGTCCCATGAGAGCCATGCCACAGCAGATAGTGCACAATATTTATAAATCCGTGACAGGCAGTAATAGCAACTTGAAAAATTCTTTTACTAAAGTCTCAAGTTGAGAGCTGCCAAAAGCTGAGAGGATCAGATCTGCAGTGGCAGCTGCTGTGCCCTACAGTTAGAATTCTAGACTTTGAAGATGCTCAACTTAAAGAAATGAAGACTGCAGGCTTAGCCAATTTTTGCAGGTTTCTAGAGCTCTGGCTCTCTGCCTTTTGAAGATGAGTTGCTGAAGCTTCTACCACTGCCTGAGGCATGCTAACACCAGCAGGATCTTTTTCTTCCCCTAGTCTTAGTGTGTCTTCAGTTTTAAGTAGCACATGCATAGTCAGTGCCAGCTGGGATGATCCTTTCTCTGGTCTCAATACCGATGGATGAGCTCTTACCCTGTACCCTTCAGAGAGAAGCTACGAAGATGGATGGTGATGTATACAAGTGCCACTTCAGCTGTCTGATTTATGGAGTCATATTTCATCACTCGGCAAGTGCTGGCCTCTAGAGAAGCCCTTATAGATTGCTAAAGATGTGAGCAGCTATCGCCCTAAAGGCTTGTGGTTACCTCACAAACGTGATGCCAAACACCTAGCTACCGAGGAAACAGAATTAATCTGCCCTTGCAGGCAGCTATAGATCCACTTTTAATAATGGGAGCGTTGATACCAATATGGTGTCCTGACAGCAAACCTTAGAAGAAGCTGTAGTTTTTTAAGTCCAGTAGCAGAAAGACACTGAAGTTACAGTTACATTGGTGTTTTGTAGACGAACAATAGTGTAAGAGATCTGCATTATTTTGATTAAAACAAGAATTTGTTCAGTTTGGAACATAGACTGGACCCAAAGGAAAATATAAAACATGAGTTCAGCATGGTCAGATGGAAAGGGGCATGGGAGCCTAGGAACTAGAGGATTGGGCTGCGAGTCTCTTTCCACTGTACTCCTGGCATGTCTCTGGGCAAGCCATGGCCCAAGATCGTTCATCTAGAAGATGGGGATCCAGAGACCTGCCTACAGGTTGCCATCAGGATTAGATGTAGTCTGTAAAACACCTCCTGTGGTGTCGTGCACAAAATTGGCTCTAAAATAGGGCAGCTGCTCCTCTTTTATTCAGTTACTCAGTAGTAGGATACAAATACCACATAGCAACGACGGACATGATTATTTGTACTTGGATCAGGCTTGGGGATTTATATAGCACAGTGTAGGAAGATATAATTCTTCTTTCCATCTGAAATCTTAAAATCAGAGAAAGGCCTATGTAGTAGCCATAATGACAAGACAAGTCTATTTAGTACATGACACAGACCATGGAAGTATCTGCCTTTTTGCTGGGGAGGGGTGGGATTAGAGATGCAGTAATCACCATAGCTAACACTTGCTGAGTGTTTATGCAATGCCAGGCTCCGTTCTTACGGCTTTCTCTGCATTATCTCATTTACTTTTCAACAATCGTGTGAGGTCTGTACTTTGTATCCCCATTTTGTAGGAAAGAAAACAAGGGTGTAGAGAGGTCAAATATCTTGCCCGAGGTCACGCAGATAGTGATGGAATTGTGGTTTGAACCCTGGTCAGTCTGGCTTTGGAGCCTCCATTGTGATTGATCACTGTGCTGTGCTGACTCTTTGCTAGGCCTGTAATTCTTTGACCACGCAGTGGGGAGGACATCTTATTCCAGGTGAGCAGAGGTGTGGGCTGCTTAGGCTTTGCTTTTCTCTAATGAGGCCTTGTGAAGATGGCAGGAAGTCAAACAAATGTCAGAGGAGGTGTGTGGACCTCTTCGGTGATTGGAAGGAACTCAGGAATAGAAAGATGCAAGGGATTTACCAAAACAGAGATAGTAGGAAAAACATAAGTCATTTGGCTATGGGAGATTTTTTTTTTCTCTTCGAATTCATCAAAATTTATTTTTATCTTTAAACTGTTCTCTGCCCCAAATATTCTGTGATTTTCCCCGCTCCCCAGAGTTTTCAGATTCTAAGAGCACTGTTTTTCTCTATATAGCTGATGTTCAGGTGGCATAGCTCTCTTCAAATTCAGTAAGGAGACCAAGAAGCC
Source organism: Smutsia gigantea (assembly GCA_032199065.1). Classification (NCBI taxonomy): domain Eukaryota; kingdom Metazoa; phylum Chordata; class Mammalia; order Pholidota; family Manidae; genus Smutsia; species Smutsia gigantea. Next base: position 9,596 of record JAVSCE010013321.1, read on the forward strand.
TTTAAATATTGTGAATGGCGTTTGCCCATTTGAGGCAAATCATGAATAACTTGAAGAAAAAAAAAAAAGCAAGACTATCATATTTGAGTAATGAGGTGCTCTTTTTTCCCCAACTGCCAAAACTTTTTAATCTCTGTCAACAATTGTTCTGTCCTCCATCTTATTTAGGTTGCATCTGTGAGACTCTGAGCTCAGGAGCCCTGACAAGCGGCATATGAATTCTGTATTCATTAGTGATCTTGATCCAAATGCCTCTGTCCCTGCCACAGGGGCTCAGGTGTGGAAGCTGCTGGCTAATCCCACCAGCTGACATTCGGAGGTTTAATGACTCCGTAGGAAGGTGACCACTTGCTGAGAGGTTTGCTGGCGGAACCCACACAGCAGACAGTGTAGATCAAGGAAGACGATCATTGTTTAGCCAAAGCACATTTCCTGTGCGACTTGAACCCTGCTGGCATCAAACGGAGTTTTAAGTAAATGCAAAATTTAAAAAAATATCGGGCTTTCGATGGATACTGATGGCTCTTAAGACCATTTTTCTTGTAGCACTTTAGTAGGTGTCAGCTTAATGAGCTGAACTTGACTCACTTTTCCACATTTTTTGACTTTAAGGTTATGTTTGGTTGCTACATCTGTTCAGGTATCTGGTATGTCTGGGAAAAAATAAACAGAGTCAAAATTCGTTATTAATACTATTAAGAATTTATGCTGACACTTATATTTGTGATCTGTAGTTTTAAAACAGTTACTATTAGAATGTGAATTCTCTGACTTGTGACATGTTACTAAATGTTTTGACCTTTTTTAGGTCCTCTAGTCTAAAAATGTTGAGTGCCTTATTTTAATAACAGCTTCATTGAGAGAGAATTTTCATTTATGCCACTCACCTACTTTAAGTGTACAATTCAGTGATTTCTACCATAGTCACAAGTTGTACAATTATCACTACAACCCATTTTAGAACATTTTCATCACCCTCAAAAGAAACCCCATGCCCATTAGTAGTCACTTACCACTTACCCCCAACATGACTGGCCCTAGGCAACAACTAATTTATTTTCTGTCTATACAGATTTGCCTATTCTGGACATTTCATATAATAGGAATCATAAAATACTGTGGTCTTCTGTGACTGGCTTCTTTAACTTACAGTATTTTCGTATTTCCTGCATATTGTAGCATTTATCAGTACCCCATTCCTTTTTTGTAGCTGAATAATATTTGATTACAAGGACATACCACATTTCATTAGTTAATGGACATTTGGATTGTTTTTGCTTTGTGTGGACATATGTTCTCATTTTTCTTGGGTATATACCTGAAAGGCAAATTGATGGGTCATACAGTAGCTCTGTGTTTAACCTTTAAAGATAGCACCAGACCGGGTTCCAGAGTGGCTAGTAGCTAGCAGTGTAATAAAGATTCTAATTTCTGCGCATCCTTGCCAACACTTACTGTCTTTTTGATCATAGCCATCCTGGTGGGTGTGCATTGGTATCTCATTGTGGTTTTGATGGATTTCTTACTGTTTAAGAATTGATGCAACTATGGAAAGGTTTAGATGTAACTGTTGAAGCAATTGACACACTTCTTATGCAGTGAATTTGGGCAGTGATTGGGTTGGTTGTGCATTTGTTTAAATATTGAAAGGTCCTTTTTAGAGGCTCTCCCTGAAGCTATTTATATCATTTGCTTTTAGTCGTAATTCCTAATTATTGGCTTTCCTTAAGACCTGAAGCATTAGACATAGTAAATTATTTATTTATTGCTAGATCAAAAACTGTATTAATGTTCCCCAATAATTTTTTCTCTGGTTGTATTTAACATAAAGCCTTAGTATTTAGAGATGTCAGTACCCAAAGATATAACCCCTGGGGCCCTATATAGAATTATTCTTAGTGATTTCCAGTAGATTTAATAGTTAACTTTAGAAATGAATAGATATTGAAAATTGGCATTATAGTTCAGTGGGTGATTTTCAGAATTACCATTAAACCTTTAGAATAGATGGTAATGAGAAGACACTGTTGATGGTTAAAGCTTCACACCAACATCAGATGTTTTGGTTTGTCCCCCACTTAAAAAGTGAGTTTGTTCTCATTTTTGAATTTGAACCCATTGGTAGGCCGACTTTGGAGAGGCTGAAAGGGACTTACTGAGTTAAGGTCACTTCCTTGGATCTTCTTGCTCACATTTTCATTTTGTGGTGTTTTATAAAACAGGCAAATGTGAGTTATTTTGGTCTTTTACCTGAAGATTCAAGAGCAGGACTTTGCTCCCTAGGAATTTCACAAGTAATGCTTCTCTCCCTTTGGTTCTCTAGGATTCCTCAGTCTTCCTTGACTTAGAAATGGCCATCTGAATGTCCATTCCTCTGGCCAGGTCTGTGTCTTTCCTATCTCTGCATCTTCAGAGCCCCAGTTAATGGTGGTGGCTGGTAATCATTTCCACCCTTACCACTATATTCTGCCTTTGATAAAAGTTGAAGTTCAAAGTGGGATATTTCAGGGAAGGGTTGAAGGACATGTTAGAAAGTGTGTCCTATTCTTTGCATTTAGTTGCAGGAAATAAAGGGATTAAATGGGAGGAGGCCAAGAAAGAAAGGTGTAGTATAATCTCTGGTGAGCTAGGAATGGATTCCTTTTTGGGGTCAGGTCTTTGGAATTCAAGATGAACAAATCTTTTAAGAAAGTGTGTAAAATTTGAAAGTCTGCATTTCTAATTTTTTGAGGAGTAATGAAAATAGTACAAATGCTATACTGTCATATTACTGACTTTGAGAATTCTTTGTTGAATTTTCTGCAAAAATTGTTTCATGTCTTCCACTGTGCTGTGTACACACTAAAATTAATTTTCTTAAATAACAATATGTAATCAGCAGGTATTTACTGGGTACCAACTGAATGCAGAGCATTACTCTTGGTGCTGTAATCCAGAAGTAGTATTGAAAGAGGTCGTTCTGTATGATTTATACAGCTATAGGCAATATAGATTGAAATAGATATATATGTTTTTTTATGATGCATTTCTTTGGAGCAGGTGTTCCATTTGAAATATCTTCATTTTACATGTTTCCTGTAACTGTAAAAGGTAGGGGAAAATATACCATGTAAGAGAAATAGTTCACAAAGTACATTGCTAGCTGCACCTGTGGCAAAGAACCAGCAGGCAAAATGTAACTTCTCTGTGACCAGAGGCTCTTTGATCAGAGAGAGGCAAGAGCTAGATTCAGGGATAATGGTGAATGGAAATAAATGTTTGGTGACTTTTAACTGTACAGGTAAAATTTTAAAGTAAGATAGTATTGCTAATAAAATACTCTGCATCATGATATCAAAGAGAAAATGGCTTCTTTATCCGTCTCTTCATCAAATTGAATTTCCTTTGCTTAACTTGGTCTCAGGGACAAAATTTAAGACACTAAAAATGCTCCCTTTATCTAGGTTGTCTTTTTCTGTTACTTAAGCCAGGCCAAGATTTTGAATGTCATAGCTCCCTGGAAAGGAAGTAAAAGAAGCTCTTTTATTACTCACTGATTTCATTCCGTTCTAGAAATCTTACTTTGTAAAAATTTTGAATCATAACCATTTATTGAAGTGACTTTCAGAAGAAGAGGAGAAAACTGCCCTGAATTTCACTGTCAAAAGTGAGACTGTGTCACAGATCCAAGAGGTCATCTGTGGTTAAAGGCTCGCAAGCTCTTGAACAATAGATTTCTGCTTTTCTTGTATGTAGGTTGGAGAAATATATGAAATATAGGACTGCGTATTACTGGATGGTAGCTTAGAATCTTATAAGTTTGCCTTGGCAGGTAATTTGGCATGAATTGTTAATGTAAATCTGGGTTAGTGGTGAAGACGTTATTTTAGTAAAAAAGATAAACTGCTGATTAATTCAGCATAGAACTCAATTACAAATTGAAAGTGTCTCGGCGGGGCTCCGGGACCCTAAAGACAGCAGATGTTGAATTGATACTCCAGCATATTTCACAGTGGTATGAAATATTAACATGGTTTATTATACTTCTGTGGTGTGCGATATCAGAAAGGGGAAGGCAGTGGGCATGTGGGTGTGCAAAGCAGCCAAACATTACACATTTGCTAATATACACTGAAGTGTGATTAAGAATTTTAGCAAAGTTTCTTATTTTTTTTAAATCAAATAGCTCTGTGGAAAAATTAAGTTTAAAATAACATTTGGGGCTAAATATTTAAATATAGTACCTATGTATGGTTACGTTGTACATGTAAATTAATATAAAATAACAGTAAACTTACTAACACAGGATATTTATATGTAAATAGGACCACTACCGACAAGAGGAGGGGAACTTGAGGGCTTGAACTGTATTTTAGTGAGTTAACTGTCAGCTTTCATGGGCTGCTATACTGTTTTTACCTTGTGATCTAGAACATATGGTAATTTTTAAATGTCCCTATAATTTGCACAGGCAGAGAAGTTTCATTTCTAGCCAAGAAAAAAAAAGTTTCACAGTTTTCATATATCTGTATCAACTCAAGGGGAGAAAAGTCAGCAAATTTTATGTATCGGAAGATCTGAATGAATGGAACTGCCAATATTTGAAGGGATTGGCAATTCTTAAGAGACATGAGAATAAAGTTGGCTTAGATGAGATATTTCAAAGCCATTACGACTATTATGACAGTTATTTTTTTTGCATCACAGCCGAGTCTAGGTTTTGCTAGCCGAAGTAAAAACACTTCCAAAAATAGCGATTACGGTAAGAACGAATATACATACCCTGGATATGTTCTGCTATTATGAAAGCTTTTAAAAAATGGTGCTTTCTCAAAAATATCTGAAACACATTAAAACTGGCAGAGGGGCAATGGGCAGAGAAACGAGCAGTTCTTGGTACCTCCCAGAAGAAGATCTTTTATATCCCTATTGGACTCACCACGAAGGCCTTTGTAAACTGTTTGGGCGGGGGGGGGGGGGGGGGTTGGTCATTCTGAGACGTGCCTTGCGTTCCATTCACCAGTTTTACTGATCTCCAACCAGGTGCCAAGTTCTGTGCCTGATTATGAGACATGGTTCCTTTCTTAGCGACATTTACAACCTAGTGGGGTGGACAGGCCCACAAATGACTGAAACTGCAGCGTGAGAAGCATGAGGATGGTGCATATAAGGGGGACATGGTGATAGTGCAGAGGAGGCATTGGTAGAATCTGTCAAGGGACTCTAAGCTGGCCTCAAAGAGCATGTGACTCTCCACTAGAATTATTTTTTGTCTTGTTTGAGGTGGGTCAGGGAGACTGCAGAGGAAAGGAGACCATTCTGGACAAGTGGCTTCATGCTCAAAGGCATGAGGGCCCCTGCTCTTTCTCTCACTTGTATAATCTTGGAAGTTTGGACAGCTGAACATACTTGGAAATAGGAAAATTCAATTCCAGACAGTATCTGAAGTTGTCTGGGTGGTCATTTCCTGAGTCAGTGTGGCCTTTTAATTAGCATCCACTCTTCAGTGTGGGGTAAGGCCTAGCGAAGCATTCCTGTCCCTGCATGTGAATATTTAGTTTAGAAAGCTGCCATGTTCCATTAGAGGTGCTTGTGTGTCTGCAGTGGGTGCCTGAGCTGTATAGACTTTTCAGATGTCCTTTGAGATTTGCGTTGCATTGTAATTGGGAGATGGTGGAACTTAGTGTGTTGTGTGTGGCGGAATGTGAGATTGCCTGTTCTAATGAGACCCCAGCAGCATACCTCAGGAAGGTAGTTAAAAGTTTTAACCTTAGCAGGTAATGTTACTTGTAGTGTTTGTGTGAGGTAATTTATACCAGTCTCTCCTAACCCTGACATGGTGCAGAAACAAAAACTTAAAAACGAAATGAAGTTGTGCTAAATAGTTTTAAATTCCACCTAGTGGTACAGACTTTTGAAACTATTTGCAGCGAACATTGTATCTGTAGGACACAATAACACTGGTGGCCACTGTCACCCATTGTCATAATGTTGGAATACAGTTTCCCTAAAATCAGAACTGCAGTGATACCGGAATATTGAAAAGATTTAAAGACTCATTAACTTTGGTTCCTTGACAAGTACACTGGTTTCTTTTACCTCAGGTAAATTGAATTGGTGAGAGGAGTGAAAGGGCACGATGGAACGTGCATGCCCACATGGGCTTTGAAGAGGTCTGGGGGTAGGGGGTTGGATTTTGCTTCTTGTGTAACCCCTGTAGCCTGTTTATAAAATATAAATTTATTTGTAAACTGGGCTTAAATCAGTACTTGAAGGGATTGTTAGAAGGACCTCGTTTGTAATTTGCAGTTAGGCTTCACAGAAGTCTGCTCTCTTATCCCCATTTCTTGCCCCAAAATGCTAAAAGAAAATTAAAGTGCACTTGCCTTTTCTTGGTCAGTTTTAGTTACCTTTGACAGTCAACAAATAGCCTGATGGGAAAATTCGGTTAAATGGTATCTTTTTAATTGATATACAGGTTGGTTAGAGAACAATGTGATTCAGTCTGTTTGCTGAGAGGTTTATAATTGTGTTTTAGGGAAGCATAAACGTTTGAATGTAGTACTGATGCAGTGACTATTTGATTGGCCAATTTTGCTTTGGGCTTTGATGAGTGTACATTTTGTATTAGAGAAATTCTTCAGGATGTTTCTGGTTTCATCAAATGGAACTAGCAAGATGAGTGATGGAATCATAGAGGAGCATTATTTGAGCAGTATATTTGCGACTTTGAAGAATTTTAGAGGTAAACTACTCTAGAAAGATAAACCGTGAGTGATTTTCAGCTACATCTAAGGACTTAGGCAAGCATCATTACTATATTTGGAGACTGGTTTTTTGGGGATTCTGTTGTCCTAAGTGAAAGACACGTGGGCTCTGGAGTCAGACAAAGCTGTGTTGAATCTTAGACCTTCCAGTTGTTGGCCATGTGCCTTTGGGTTAATCATTTTCTCTATCTGAGCCTTGACTTCTGGGATTCTTAAAATGGGCATGAGGGTAGTGTCTACCTTAAAGGGTTGTTTAGAAGAAAAAGTGGAAGAATGTACTTGGCACAGTGCCTGCCCACAGCAAATGAAAGTTCCCTTTCTGCTTTCTTTTAGAATACAATTTCTAGTGAAATACAGTAGTGGAAATGTGTTGCCTAGTACCCTTCTTAATGACATGGCAGTACATTCTGAATGGAAGATGCACATGTAAACACGGGGTCTTAGGGCATCATTTTGATTTCATTTTCACTATAATGACTGCTTTGATAATTGATATGCTTTGAAGTAAAGGTTGAAAAACCAAGTAGGGAGTTATTTATTATCAGTTGCCCATTGCATTGGTTGTTCTGAAAGAGTTAAGCTTTTGATGATGATGTTTGTGAATGTTACAGGAAAGGGTAAAATCAGATCAGGTAAGCGTCCACCATGGTTTCCCGTTTACCAGTCATGGTGCTAGCAGTTTCTCCTGTGCACGGAGTACTTCATTTTTTACGACCACTCTGGTGCTAGATGGTTTTAGACCTTTTTTGCAGATGAGGAAATTAGGGCTTAAATATGTTGAGTGACTTTACCACCAGGGTCACATGGCTTGTAAGTGACAGGACTAGTGTCATCCCTGGATTGCCTGGATCTTCATTCTCTTAAGTTCTTTGCTCTGTCTCTTCCTTCCCCACTCCCTGCACCCCCATCACTACGATCACTATAGTAAACATATCCACCGGCTCCAGAAGTTTCTTTATGCACCTTTGTAAAGCTTCTCCCTTACACCCAAGAGCCTTAAGTGACTGTGAGAGGGTATCTGAAGGCTGTGTGCCTGGGGTCCCAGAAAAGGTGATCAGCCAAGGGCCTCATGGAGAAGCATCTGGGTTAATAGCTCCTCATGATTGGCCTCCCTCCACCTGCCCATCTGCTCTCTGCTTGTCTGCTCTACTTGGGCCTGCCCACTCCTACTTCCTCATAACTTGACCTTGCACGTGGTCAAATCTTCATGGCCATGATTCCCCCTTAGGGCTTCTTTCTTTACATTCTTTTGGCTCTTGCCCCCATAGTTAATTATTCCTTTATATTTTTTCTACCACACCCCAGTGGCCAGGTAAGTATATTTTGAGAGCCCTTGCCCCCCAGTGAAATGGCATTTATAAGTTAGTTCCAGCTTAGGCTCCCCACCCCCTGGCCCTGAACAACCTCAGTTTCCTTTTGCTTGCTCTACCTTTACTTTGTCTCTTCTGGGTTGACACCCTTTAAAGTGCCTACTGCACATTACCAGTGTCTGCAGTATACAGTTAAGTTAATCATTGTCTTCTATCAACCTACCAGAAAAATAGCTGCCAAGAAGGTAGAAAAGGCCTTTCTATGAAGGCTGAGTTTCTCAGAGTTTGGTCAGTGTCCATGACTGATTCTGGAAGTCCAAGTAGCACCTTTCTCCTTCCTTGCTCGCACCCACACCTGAAGACTGCGGCTTCTTCCTCTCCCAAATATGGCCTCCCAGTCTTGATGATCCTCTTCATTGCCCCCGCTGTCCTACAACCATCTCTCATTGGTAATATTATAATCATCTACTCTTCTGTTGCCTGCCTTTGGCTTCTGCTTCCCCACTGCTTCCAGCGTCCAGAATCATAAAGCACAAATCTAACTACATCGCTCTCCAGCATAAAATTTTCCACTTCTTCCCACTGCCTAGCATGAAGGGCTGGCTCTCTGTGCAGCCCATGAGGCTCTCTGGTATGCAGCCACACTGAACTGCCTACCTGACCACATGTGCCGCCCTCCCACCTGCATGGCTTTACTCCTGCTAACTTCTGCCCCTTGGCTTAGCGCCATTTACTCGTATGTCAAGATTCAGCGTGTTCTTCATCACCCGTGCCCCATGACACTGTTAATTCCACTGTGAGTCTGCCTCTAACTCTTACCGTATTATAGTGAGCTTATTTACTTGTTCCCATCTAGACTCTTTATAGGCAGGGTCTTTGTCTGTTCATACCTCATCCCCAGTGTTTCGCACAGCGTCAGTGGAGCATGTAAGTATCAGGGCATTAGGAAATGTTTGCTGGACTAAGCTGACTTGTACATTTCTTTTTGTATCATTTGAAATTTGCATTATATATGGCTGTCTTTAAACTACCTAGAACGAGGATGCTCTGTACTTCCTTGGGGCTCCTTCTAGTCTTTCCTAATGCTTGCAGGGCTGCAGAAGCAGGATCATGCAATGCAGTGTAGCCCCACGATGGCCTTCCCATACCACCCTGTGCTTTGCATTGTTCCCCATCTTCCAGGCTTTGGACAGGGATAGGCTTGATGCGAACATGGCTCTTCTTTTTTATCTTTGTTGTGACCCAAGGAACAAATTCATTTTGTTACAAATTAATTTCCCCGCCTCTGTTTTCAGGTGATAGCCTTTTCAGCATCTCCAGGAATTTATGGGCAGAGTTATCACTGACCACTGGAGAGAGAGAAATATTATTGAGATCTTGTTACTACCTTGGGCAGCTTGACTTTCATTTGAAGGATTGTTGAGTGTATTTTTCACTTTCTTTAAACCCAGTCTTTCTTGTTTTTTTTTCTCTGATTATATTTGATTCAGTGCAGCCTTGGAAATATATATTTGTATACACATATGCTGTGAATGCTGATTTCTTCTCCTTGTGGAAAGCAATATGTTCCCCTCTCTCTTGGTGCTTTTCCCTTTGGAAGCTTAGGTGTTTTCCTTCCATTTGCTGCATCAGAATCCAGCAAAGCCTCCTGCCCACCAATGATTTTCCTGTGGTGGGATAGGAAGACATAGGCTTTGGTGGTTCTAGGTACTAACTTGGCACAGATCCCTGACTCCCACTTGTATACAGCCATGTGCCCTTTGAGTACATCAGCCAGCCTTTCTAGAGCCTCAGTTGCCTCTGCTGTACAGGTGATGATTATGAGGATTAATAAGTTACAGAAGTGTTTGGCTCTGACCCAGGGATGTAGTAGGTGCCCATGTTCTCTCACATCCTTGCCTCTTTCCTTCTACCCTAGAACTTGCTAACAATTCTGTTTGTAAAATCTGTGTGTTGGGACATTCTTGTCCCTTTATTTCTCCCAGTGCCCTTGCACAGAGACATTTACCCCAATCTTCTGATGGGCATCCTGTGGCCCACAGAGTCAAGTACTGTGTTCATCAGTGACCCATCTGTCCCAGGCTTCCGTGCCCAGTGACAGACAGCCTTTTCTGGCCCATTGTGGTTGTGCAGCCTCAGACAACTCGTCTCTCACCTCTGGGTTGTGATTGGGCTTTAGCATCGTTCAGTGATCTGGGACAGGCCAACTTGGCAGTGACGTGGTTGGCAATTCCTTGAGCATGCACACCCCTTCCCATCCCTGCTGACACCCCTTCAGTCACTCCTGCACTCACAGCAGGTTTGCCTGGCTGCTGGAAAAGCTTTTGCGGAGAGGAATGGTAGCACCATCCAGACCTTAAAGACATGGTCACTAACACACTCCCTGCTCTGGGCACAGTCAGCACCAGCTGCAACTCCATTACATCCACCAATTCCCAGGTGTTGACACAGGCAGCCCATGTTTACACAAACAGCTCAAGCCAAACACAAAACTCAGACATCTTTGCTTTTGTCACACAGCCCGGTCTGAAAAAAAAATTAACCTTTTCCACTGTAAAATGTGGCTACACATGGGATACATCAGGTCTGTTACTCAGTGCAGGAAGCATACTGATGTTGCGGGCGGGGGGGGGGGGGACTGTTTTAAACACTTTTTTGAGCTCTTTAAATTTTATTCAACCATCAGCTGTGAATGACTCCTTTAGGCCGCATCAGTGGCCTAGTCAGAACCTCAGCATGTTAGCAGGCCACTACAGAACATCGTGCTAAACCTCTTCTTCTCTAGCATTTAACTGTCTTTGCATGCTCTTGTTCCCTGGTTCCCAGCTGGGACTGGTGCAGTTTTGGAATTACCCCACTTTAGTATCAATCTGTCTCATAATTGATTCCGTCCTTTAGTTTGGCATTTGAAGTTGGTGTTCTGCTTTCCTTTTTTTGATGTTTATGCCAAGCACTGTGCTGGCTGCCCGGTTCACAGAGATGGAGACAGTGTGATTTTGGTCCTTTTTTGAGAGTCCGAACTCTTACCACACCCTGACTTTTATTTTCTCTGCTACAGATCATCAGAGCTATAGCATTTTTTGCTCTTTCAGAGCAAAGTCACAAAAGGTAATGCAGATTTTTGAAGATGAATTTGGATTGCTTCAGTTCTTATGTAGTAAAATCCTTAGTTTTTAGTGTATGGTCCTTGTAGATTTAATAGCAAATAGGAAACTTGAAAATTGTGTGAGAGTTCAGCCCCACATCCTGGTCTGGCAGTGGGACAGATGGCAAAGGATGCTTCTGCAATGCCCTGAAAAATAGTGGAGCCAGGGGAAGCCTGTTCTTCATGAAACAGGCTGAATATTTCTTCATTTTTTCGTCCCCCTTATCGTCAGCACCTCAGCTAGATATCTAAATGGGATATGTATTTTCTAGCAAATAATCAATTTTATTTCTTTTTAAATTCTTTAAAATATTATAGTCACAAATTGGTTGTTTCAAATGACTTGCTGTATACATGTATTTTCACATTCCAAAACTCTGTCTAAAATAGTATGATAGGTTTTCAGTCAGATGCATATTTAATATTTGCCTGCCCCTGATGTAAGTAAAGCACTGTTCAGAATGCAGAACTGAACAGTAGAATATAGAGGGTTTATTTAAAGAGTATTAATTTGATGCTGAACTGTCCAGGGTGCCCAATGGCTGGGGCACCTACATTTTACTCTGGTGACATTCCCAATCTAAAAATTAGTTAAGTGAGAAGAGAAATTCTATTGTAGCTGTAGACAAGAATAATGTGGAAAAGTTTCTTTGCAGTACTATTTTGGACCTGTACCATAGCGGATGCCGAGGTAATCTATCAGTTTGTGAGTGTCTACAAAATGCAACTCT